>CATIWR010099726.1:0-19344 GCA_949677035.1 Omphalea diandra | reverse complement strand
CACTATCATCCCGTCATCTCTAATCGAAAAATTAGTCTTTTTACCTTACTATATCTTTGGTAGCATTTTCTGCAAATATGGATCCTTCATCTGAACTTCTCTAATTTTGTCATCTATCACAGGCTTTAACTGAAGAGTAGCCATTAAAGTTGTCACATTCTCATTCTCAAATTTTACATTTAAAGCATGAAGATTAACCAAGGATGTCAAATTATAACCAACCATACCAACAACAACATCTAAGGTTTTTCAGCTTAACGCATCAACAATAACATTAGCCTTACCCGAATGATAATAAATAGTGCAATCATAGTCCTCCAAAAATTCCATCCAACTTCACTGCCTTAGGTTCAATTTTCTCTGTGTTGGAATATATTTCAAGCTTTTATGATCTGTCAGAATTGGAAATGTCTCTTTATACAAGTAATGCCTCTAAATTTTCAAGGCATGGACAATGGTTGCCAACTCCAAGTCATGTGTAGGATAATTTAGCTCATGATGCCTTAGTTATCGAAAAGCATAAGCTATCACTTTTCCATGCTACATCAATACATAACCTAGCCCCTTCCTAATGCTTTAGTGTATACCACAAATCCACCATTTATTGATGGTAATGTCAATATTAATGCCGTAGTCAATCTCTTTTTTAGTTCCTCAAAACTTTAATGATATTGATCATCCCATTTAAATGCTACATTCTTCCATAATAATTTTGTCAATGGCCTAACAATAATGGAGAATCCTTCCATAATTCATCCATGATAATTAACAAACCTAAGAAAACTACGTACCTCTAATACATTTTTAGGTGGATCCTACTCCAAAATGGCTTTCACCTTAGCTGGATCAGGTTGAACACCATGTCTAGAGACAATATGCCCTAAAAAGACCACTTGTTCCATCCAAAAGTCGCATTTGTTCAATTTGGCACATAGTTGTTTTTCCTTTAAGATATGCAATATGATTCTTAAATGTTGCTTGTGCTCCTTATGATTTTGTGAGTATATGAGAATGTCATCAATGAACACAATTACGAACTAATCAAGATATTGTTGAAAGGTATAATTCATTAATGCCATAAATGTTGTTGGTACATTAGTTAACCTAAAAGGCATAACAAGAAACTCATAGTGGCCATACCTAGTATGAAAAGCAGTTTTTGGAATGTTTGGCTCAACAACCCACAAATGCCAATACCCAGATCTCAAATCAATTTTTGAAAATACAGTTGCTCCTCGAAGTTGGTCAAGCAAATCATCAATTCTCGGCAATGGATATTTATTCTTTATGTTACTCGATTCAATTGCCTATAATCAATACACAATAGCATAATCCTATCATTTTCCTTCACAAATAACACTGGTGCCCCCCAAGGAGATGTACTAGGTCAAATGAAACCTTTTTCCTACAACTCTTACAACTATTTCTTTAATTCTTAGAACTCCACTATTATCATTTGGTATGATGTAATAGATATAGGTGACACTCCTAGTAAGGTCTCAATATTAAAATCAACTTCTCTATGTGGTGGTAAATTAGGCAAGTCATCAAGAAATACTTTTAGAAATTCTCTCATTATAGAAATGTCTGCTAACCTTATATTAGGAACATTGTTGTCCACTACACTAACTAGAAATGCACCACAACTTTTTCTTAATTAATTGAAATTCTTGAATACTTGAGGTCAAACAAATTGGAACAGGTTTGTGCTCCCTAATAATCATAACTCTTTAAGTAGCCTGAAGATTTGATTATCAACTCTTTAGTATGATAATTTAGAAAATCCATACCTAGAATAACATGAAATTCCTTAAAATTTATTAATATCAAATTTGTAGGTAACATGACACCATACACTAACACTGGATAATTTCTATGCACTTTGTTTCTACTTATGTTATGAACATTCTCCCCACAACTACTTGAGACTCTCACCCAATTATACCAGTCATTGGTAATCTTGGCTTATATGGTCTGACTATCTATAAGTATAGTAAGTAACCCTTTTAGGTCCTTAACACTCTCCAAAATGAGTTCTTTCATGAATATTACAAGTTAGGGCAACACCTCTCCCCATTATGTCAATTGGTCATTTCCTACCCTTTGAGCCTTCAAAAGCACCATAGCTAGCTCTACTAGATGCAATTAATGCTAATATACTAGGATGACTCTGTCTTTTATCTATTTGATTATTAATACCTCTTTAAAATCCTGATCCACTAGATAATGTAAAACTACCCCTTTTTATTACCCTATTGAGTTCTCCACTTCATCCTACATAACTTCTCTTTCTTTTAACCTTAATTGCATTCTTCTCTTGGATCACCTCCTTAGCTCAAATACTTACTATTAATTGATCTTAAATTTAACCTCAGTCCCTTATCAAACTTCTAGCACTTCAATTCCTTTGTAGCCACATACTTTAGGGCATATTTTGAGGGTTTTAACAAATTATACCTCATAATCTGCAATCGTTATATAATTTTGCTTCAGTTAGAAAACTTCATCTTCTTCTTATCTAAGTATACTAACTTGTTTACTTTTTTTACAAACTCCTTTAGAAAATTATCCAATAATGCCATTGATTGAATAAAGCTACCAGGAATAGTCTCCTATAAATCTAAGGCACTCTTTTAAAGCAAAGATATTGAATACTTCTACTTTGTTGTAGGATGCATTCAAGCCTATTCAAGATTCTTTCAATTTTTGTAAGCCACTCCTCAACCTCAGCGAGATCTGTATTGCCCTCCAAGTCAATTATTCTTCACTTCTTCAATATATTGTAATTCCTATCTATAGCAAGTCCTACATATGCTTTTATTGCAAATCTCTACATCATCTTAATAAACTCTATGATACTTAGGTTTACACTTGTGGATGAATTATTCCATGACATCTGAAAATTTTAAGCAATATGGTCGACATACTCACGTGCATGAATAGACTCAACAGACTCATCTCTAACCTCTGGGCCAGTATGAACTCTATCAGGTGCCTTCATACTCCTCTATGCCAATGCATGTAAGATTAACACAATGCAAATATCATATATATCACATTCATATTACACATGTCTACAAAATCATTTACTGGCTCTGATACCACTAAAATGTGACGTCCCATTTACTAATTATTCCTAAAGTAGGTGCATTAACTTATTCATAAAACATGGAATACTAAAGTGACACAACATCATTTAAATATCCTCTCATTCTATCCATTGTCATTAAAAGACCTTATTTCAATTATATATTTTTTTTTACACTATGTATTTTCTTTCATAACATAGTAACTATTTACAACAAAGTATACATGGCTAAATAAACTTAAATACTAATTGACTGCATACTGGCCCAACCTTTATTAGAATGATAGATAGCAAATTCGAAATGTAAATTGTATGCAATCTTAGTCTACTCTTCCTAAAAGAAAATTTAATGCAAAAAGCGAGCTTACATACTCAGTAAGTAAATGCATAATGATACTTCAATCTTAAATAACATAACAACATTTAAATATAAATAACACATCATCATATCCATGCACGAAATAAAGAGTTTTTACTCTTAAATGCCACACAGGCTATCAAATGTTATTATCACATAGGCTGTCATATATTGTTGCCACATAGGTTATAAATGTCACTACCACAAAGGCTTTCATATTTGGTTGCCACATAGGCCATAAATATTGTTACCACATAGGCTATAGATATCATTGCCACACAGTCTGTCGAATTGTGTAACTTGCCAACAACATCAAGTATTAGTCTTTCAATAAATCAACTATAAATCCAACAAAATTTTAGCAATATAATGCCTAATAACAACACCTATAACTTTGGCAACTCATATCACCACATACTCTCATTCTCAAGTCATAATTTATCAATGTCTCATGACAATAAATAAATCAAGAGTATAACAATCTTTTCATCAATTTATTCCTCAATATCATCATATTAAACAATATTTCATTCCATTGAGTATATGTTCATGGCATTTATAGTACCATTAGCTATTTACTTACCTCCTCCTTCAAACTTATTAAGCCATGGATGGTCCTGACTTATTGCCACTATTATCTTCAATGCCTCAAGGATCTATTTCAATATGCCAAATCAATACATGATGATAAAATAAGTTTTTCATCTTGTTATACAAATATGTTATAGTAAAATATCATGAACTTGATGGGTGGTTTCTATAATTACTTTTAACTCACAAAACCAAATGACTGATTCTTTTTTCTCCAATTAAACTAGACATATATGGGTACACCATATCCATAATTCAGTCCAAAATATACACTACATAATTTATGGTCAATTTAATGAATTTGTCCTATTTCAATGTCATCTCAGCTTGAGTAGGTTTTAAATTATTAGATATATGTCAAATCTTACATATCTAGTCCCAAAAAAGATTTACCAGAAATTAGATAACACCTAAACAAACATTTTTCATGTTTTACTCATTGTCTAATTCAGTCTATAAAGTCACCAAAACAAATGACCAATCTCAGGGTGAGCAGGTTTTCAATATGTTGACAACCAGTCATAATGAAGGGAAAATATCTCAACAACTATGTTAAATTTGGCAAACATATTTTACAGGCATGTGGATAATATATAGATATACAATTTTCAAGTTTTACACATCACCAAATTTTGAATCTATGACCATCTAATTCTTGAAAAACAGAATTAAAAGACTGATGAGGTTTCATCCGAGTACAAGGTCAGTCAGTCAGTCAATGAGCCATATCTCTTCTCACATAATACATCAATCAAAACTGTTTTGCAAGTATTTAGAAGGGATATAACACTACAAATTTCATGTTTTACACTTTGCCAAAATCAAAACCTAAGGCCAACAAAATATAAGAAAATAGAAAGACTTAGGTGATTTTGGTTGGTTGAGAACCAGCCCTAATAAAGGAGTCATAAATCCTAACACACACCAAATCAAGAAAAACTATTTCATATGCATTTATATGGGGCATAAAGCTACAACTTTCATATTTTGCACTTTCCCTAATTCCTATTGTAGGGTTATGAAATTGTGCTTATCTAATTTACATGTCTTAGCAATCATTTATCCAATGCATATATTCAAAAATAATGTAACTAAAATGCATATAATTTTGGTTGAGGATGTTACACCCTAGGTAGCAAACCCTCCTCCATTGATATTTACCACCACTAAAAACAAGGAAGAAGAAAGGAGAGGCAAGCTAGCCATAAAGGGGCTAGCCTACTTCTATGATGATAGAAGCTCAAATGACCAAAACATTAACATGAATCTTAAGGACTAGCCAAAATGAAGGGGAATCAAATTATCATAGGCATAGTAAACCCTTCCCCTTTCATATTCACCCATGAGTAAGCACTTAAAAAATAAAAAGAATAAGATAATAAGGCACAAAAGAGAGTAACTTAAATAAGCTTAACATACATTTTGGATGGTCATTGCCTCCAACAATAAAGAATGAATGCCATAGATTTTTGCAACCTACCTTTATCTTTGTTGTAGGAAACTCACAAGACCCGAAAAGAATAAGAGAATCTCAAATGAACAACACAAGATAAAGTTGGCAAAAACAGTGCTATGAGTAATGGAAGAGCATTGTACAGACCAACCACTGGTCTATGTACCCTTTTAGAGGTTTGTACTAATAATAAATTATTTAGACAAACCTCTATGACTGCTAAAACTTAAAAATAAGAAGAAGAAGAAGAAGAAAAAGAAGAAGAAGAAGAAGAAAAAGAAAAAGAAAAAGAAGAAGAAGAAGAAGAAGAAGGGAGGAAGGGAGATGGGTCTTTAAATGCCACATTTAATGTTTCTTGCCTTTGGAGGCATTTGATATGAAAGATCTTCCTCTAAATGCAAAGGATACAATGTAAAGAATGGTACAATGTTTGATTTTTACCTTAAATGCTTGGTACTTGTGTTAGGGGTTTGTGATTTCTATGCAAGTGATTTTTTTTAGGGCTTAAGAAATTATTTTTACAGAGTTTTATTAGGATTCCAAAAGCCTCTCTATTTCCCTTAATAGGAAGGGTATTTATAGAGATGAAATGAGTACAATTAAGTTCAATGGCTCAAAACCCTATCTTGGACCTCCTACATAGAAAAATAAGAAAAATTCTAGATATTAGGGTTTAGAAGTTGTCTGTACAACTTCAGGGTTGGCTATATAGCCCCTTAGGGCTTAAAGGTTTGTTGTTCTAGAAGGTTCTAACTCTTGGACTCTAGTGGGTTGGCAGTACAGCCCTTTAGGTCTTAAGGGTTTATTGTTTTGGAAGCTTATGGCTCATGGACTTTAGTGGGTTGGTTATACTACCCTTTAAAGTTCTATACAACCCTTTAGAGTTAGTTGTATAACCATTTATATTGGTTGTACAATTTTGCTTTCCCTAAATGGCTTTCAATGTTTGGTTAAATGGAAGGTGGGTTTGATTCAAAGCTTTTCCCAAAATTTTTCCCTCTTATTGGGCATTATTTCTCCTATTATTTGAGGGAAAACTCAAGTAGATTCTCATCATTAAGTGTGCTTGATAAGTGATTAAATGACATGTTGATAAATTTTTTTAAATGTATTTTAGATGCCTAAGGTTGGCATTTGAAGTGTGTTGAAGGAAGGAATAAACGATTGGAAGCAAGGCTTTCAAAAGGTTAAAATACTCTACATGGGCTTTTTTTTTTTTTTTTTTTTTGTCTTTTTACATCCTTTTATTTTTATTTTGTACCTAAACATAACTCTAACTCTAGTTTTCATTAATTTTCATTCCTCAAAATGGTGTTTGAGGTGTATTAAGGAAAAGGACAAAAAGGTGAAAGCATAAGTTTATGGGTTGAAAGTAGCATTTTTTGGTGGACATTTTTTAAAATATTCTTTGTATAGGCATTTTAGTCCTTTTACACATTCTCTTTACATTTTGCCTACACGTTCCATTTTTCCTTAGTTTTCAATAGTCCAAAACATACCAAAAAAATTCTCCCAAAATTTTTCCTCCATCCATGGCAACTAAATCAAGTTAAGAGAATCAGGTTCGCTCATCCATCTTCTTCCATCTTTTTAAGCAAGTTGGTGATTTTCTCCTTTTTATTTCAAGTAAGTTATAATTTTCCATATCTCTTGTATATTTATGCTATGTTTGAAATGTATGTTTATGATGTTTTTAAGCTCGGTTGTGATAGGAAAGATGAAGATGTTTTTGAGCTGGGTTGTGATAGGAAAGATGAAGTTTGTTGATAGTATGGTATGAAAGGTTGTGTTGTCTTTAAAGGATTTTGGATGTACTTGAAGTTTGTGGGTTATTTCTCTTGGTTCTTGATATTTGATGATTTATTAAATGATAATTAGTATTCCAATATTCACATTTGAGAAGGATATTGAGCTTAATCAGTGTTTTATATCTTGGTTGAACTAAATGAAATATTGATATAGTATACAATTGGATCTTTGAAAGGTGTTGATATATATGGATTGATTATATGAATTCTTGATGATTATTGACTTCTTAAATATTAATTGGCATCTTAAAAATTCTTGTTTATGATGAGAATTTAGTTTGGATGTCTAATACCTTAGTTATATTGTGTAAAATATTGATGTCATGATAATTTTATGATTGTTATGTATGTAAATGATTTTTAATTACAAGGATAATTAAGGTAGTTTGAGTTCCTTGCTATTATTTAAGTTCTTAAATATTGTATAGCAATATAAACCTAAGGTTTAAAGTTGTATTCAAGTGTTGAAGGATGTCTTACATCTTAGATGGGGTAAAATTAAGTATGGATATCGTAATAAAGATATGGATAGGTTACAATGAGTAATGAGTATATTGATAATTTAGAAGAATAAATTGATGATTATGAAATAAGTCAAGGATTATAATTATGGATTACTACATGATTTAATGCTGATGTTAATGTTGATATTGTGTATGAGATAAAAGGAAAATGGTGATAATAAGCTAAGTATGAAGGATGATAATTAAGTTATAAGTGAGAGACAATGAAAATTTTGTTTGCACACTGGATTGGTGTTTAGGACTTCATTATCCTTATAAGGCTTTTCTTCTATTATGTTATATATTATGTTTATTAATGTGTTATATGGATGAGTTTAAGTAACTCTCCATATTTTAGATGTTAAAGTAGTGACGTAATGATTGTTTATGCTTAGGCATGCATGTGGTGAGATGGTTAAGAGCAAGTAAGGATAAAATTAAGGTCAAGTAAGGCTAAGTAAGGAGATAGAGAAAGAGCAAAACCAAAGTAAGGAAGAGCTATGGCTAGAAATGAAAGGTGAGAGATTTTTAGTTGTTTTTCATTGTCTTTTGCGTACATACATCATGTGCATATATGTATAGGTACCATAGTAAGCTAAGATATGTTAATAGGAATGCCATATGAATTCTTATAAGATGAAATGAAATGCCATGATGCAAATGTTGTGTATAAATGTTATGTGATGTAAGGGTAGTTCAAGAAAGAAGTAGGAACCTAAAAAGTCATAGTTTGCTATGAAAGGATTGACATTTAATGATGTGCCATGTTGTTAAAGATATATTCATGTAAAGGCATGTGAACAAGCATATGGATAATAAAAGTTCCTTACTGAGTTTTCCATAAAGAACTCACCTCCCCCACTCTGCACACATATAGATTGTTTTATAAAGTAAGCATAAGACTGATGCCATGGATATATGTTTGAGGTTAAAGGCTATGTATCACATATTATTAAGGCACTACATTATTTCTTCATAGTTATAAATGTATTTAGTCAATGTTAAGTTGTATCATGTATTCTTAGTAGACTTTACTAAGTCTAAGTTATGAATAATGTGATACATATATGTCTAAGGTTAATATAATGTAAAATAAGTATGATGCATGATTAATGGAAATAATGTTAAGACATACTAGGATTTATGGCCCATGTAAGATAAATTTTGAAAGATTATGATAATGAAAAGAATGTTATAGCTAAAATAGCCTTA
The DNA here is from genome assembly GCA_949677035.1 of Omphalea diandra. Lineage (NCBI taxonomy): Eukaryota > Viridiplantae > Streptophyta > Magnoliopsida > Malpighiales > Euphorbiaceae > Omphalea > Omphalea diandra. The sequence continues at coordinate 10,331 of CATIWR010099726.1, read as the reverse complement.
AGTGGACCCCTAACTCTAGTATTATTTAAATGGGAAAGCTTAATGCTCAATGATACATATATAATGAAAGTAAGAAAAGGAAAGGATAATAAGGAATCAACTAGTAAGTCAATACTCTCTCAATTATGACATGATAAAAAATGAATTAAATCGCTATAACATAATGTAAAAAAGTATTTTTATGAAATGTTAGGATTTAGCTTAACTTAATTCTCTACCTCTCATTTGTACTATCCTAAGAACCTAAATTGAGACAAATGAAAACTAGAAATATATATGTGCCAATATGTATAAGTTTTAGATACAAGATATCATAGAGCTATAAATGGGCTTCACCCACGAATAATTAGATTTGTTATAGGTTTTGGAAGCCTTAAGCCTTCCCATTCCCTTATGCCACCACGGCTTAGAATCTAGGTTGCGATAATCAACTACTTTATTTTTTTTAATGTACATTAGGAAAAGGAATAAATTCAACATTAGTACAAAACATTATCAATCTATGCAACATATCTTCTAAGGAATATCTTGCAAAAACAAGCTAAATGAAAGACATGACCCACTTACAGATTTATAAAAATTGATACTCTTCTCTGCAAATAATAATTATTCTTGATAATTTTCTAAAAATCCCACAAAAAAACTGACTCTTGATAACATCAACTATGACTGAATTCGTAACAAGCAAATAGAACAACAACAACAATAACAACAATAATAACGTAACTTATGCCTAACCACAAACAAATAATACTTACATTCCACATTCTACAAATCCTAAGAAATAGCAAGAGTAGGTGCAATTGTGTAAATGCCAAGTTAAATAGGGAGTTCTAAAAAGATTAAATTGGCATAAAATCACGAAAAATAAGATCCAACAAAAAAAAAAGCAAATGAAATAGGACTTCCATTGAAAAACTATAACATTTGATTACGTGTTGGAGGAATTATACACCATAAAAATAAGATTGATGTAAATAAGTAGATAACCCATGCTAGTAGGGATTAGCTAGAAATAGAGCATCAATATAAACCGTATACACCTAATTCATAAAGTTTCGTATAATCAAACTAGAAAAAAAAAAATGGCATCCTTAAATGAACCTTACTTAAGTGATATAAATGCCTGGCAAAACATTCAAACAAAAGATAGTTGATCCCTGATCAAGCACTGACATAGAATGAACTAATATGTTTACCTAAAATCCTAAATTGACCCTCATTTCAAAATAGTAAATAGTACCGCAAAAATCCTTTCTTCAATATCCAAAACAACAAAATTTGGTCATTAAACCACAACCCTTTTCCTTATTTATTTTTCTAATATAAAAAAAAGAACAAATAATAAGTAAATAGTAGAATTTAATTAAGAGGATCCTCAACTGCACAATTAATAATCTCCTGCTGCAAATGCTGGGTCTTTTCCATCAACTATGGACCTAACTGACACGCACGTGCCAAAAATCTCCTTCATATTCCCACTCAAATCCTTCGCCATTAATCTCGTCGCGTGACTTTTGCGATCTCTACCACATCATCAAACGATATTTTGCTAATTGTGCTTTATGTTCTTCACCTTCATTCTGTCATTCTTCAGCTCCTTTAGCGCAATTATCACCAACAGATGCTGATGGCACCATTGGCACCTTCGCCTGATGATTCTACACTATGAGCTTCACCATCACCCGAAGCCCCTTCTAGTCCTTGACTGTTGGCTTCGGCTTACAGCACTGTTTCGATAGAGAAGAAAGTGGAGAAAACAACTGAAGAAATTGTCATCTCAAAAAAGCAAGAATAGTAGAAGAGAAAGGGTTTAGGTCTTAATGTTATCTTATGAAATTTTTTTAGTCGAGAGAAAGAGAAAAGATAGGGGCTCTCTTTTTGGGGGTTTGTGCATGTAGTATGGAGATAGGGGATAAAATTTTAATCCTCATTTTGCGATATTCCTACCATGTGTCTGTGTGTTTTTCTCTTTTTTAATAATTTTTATAAAAATTAAAAATAATTATTGATAATATATTGATATATTATATATCCTTTAATATTAAATATTTTATTGTAATTATGATATTAATTAATTAATAAATAACATGTTTTTAGATTTTTTCGTATATAATTTATAATAAAATTATTAATTTTCATTATATTAAATTTTAAAAATTAATAAATTAAAATAATTATTTGATGTATAATAAAAATTATTAAATATAATTTTAAAATTAAAATTAAAATTAATTAATTTAAATTAATATTAACTCTCTTTTTAATAAATTCATGAATATTTAACAAATACACAAAAATAAAATAAAAATAATTAATATCTTTTCATTTTTTTTAACAAAATTAAAAATTACACAAAAAAAAAAAAAAAAAGGATCTCTGCCTTCAACCAAGTCATATCATTGTTTTTTATAATGTTAGTAGTCAGATCCTTAAAAAACATGCTCGACTTTGCTGATGCCTTCCACATAGTCTTTGACAACAATTCACAAAAAACTAATGGCAACAATCTCTATAAATTTATTTACTTTGAATAAAATCAAAGTAAATATTTTTATTTTTGCTAAATTTAATCTATTTAATTAAAAAATAATTTATTAAAATTTATTTTAAAAATAATTATATTATTTAAAATTAATCTCACTCTAAATAAACTGTTTTTATTTTCTATTTCTTTTAATTAAAATTTTAGATGCACTTAACTACTAAATAATATTGTAGCTAAGTTTACTGCCTAACCAAAATGTGGTAGCGAGTTAGTGACTGCAAATATTTTAGCAGCTAATCAGTAGCATTCAAAATTTCAGATGCACTTAGCTACTAAATAAATGTAGTAACTAAGGTTAGCAACTAATTAAAATATAGTAGCTGGTTAGTAGCTACAAACATTTTAGTGCCTAATTAGTGTCATTCAAAATTTTAGACTTACTTAGCTATTAAATAATGCAATAGCTAAGGTTAGCGACTAACTAAAATATAGTAGCTAGTGAGTGACGACAAATATTTTAGTAGCCAATTAGTAGTATTCAAAATTAGACGCACTTATCCACTAAATAATGTAATAGTTAAGATTAGCGACTAACCAAAACATATTAGCTAGTTAGCAACTACAAACATTTAAGTAGCTAATTAATAGCATTCAAAAATTTAGACGTACTTTTCTGTTAAATAATATAATAGTTAAAGTTAGCGGCTAATCAAAATATAGCAGCTAAGTATAGATGCAGAAAACTAATTACTATGCAAACTTTTTAGTCTCATTTTTAGCTACTAAATGTCATCTAGTAGCTAATTAGCGACTAAATAACTAATGTTAGTGTCATTTGTCAGGGATATTTTATGACTATATAGTCACTAAAAATTTACATTTTACTCTAATCATTGTTTAGTTATTAAATAACTACTAACATAGATTATACGCTACTGCTAATAGTTAGCTACTAATTTTTAGTAAATATTTTTGTATTTTCTAATAGTGTATATAATTATCCAAATATGAATTGAAATCTTAAGGATTCAACATATTTAATTTTAATTAAATAATTTTGATATGTTGATTGTCAATAAATTGATCAACTTAGTGTATGTGATTTTAATTAAAAGAGTTTGGTTCTTGTAGTGAATATGATTCGTGCTTTAGGTATAATAATATGATAGGTATTACTCTGGTGGTGGGAGAGAAAATGGTGACAGCAGTAGTGGAAAGGAGAAAGATAAGGAGGCTGTGGCGGTTATGTGTAGGTCATATTCTCTTCAGGTTAAAATTTATCCTTAAATAAGCATAAAATATGAGTGTCGTATAAATTAATCAAATAGTTGATTTTGTCTTCATTGAAAGTTTTAAATTGTTCAAGGGCCAATATAGCCTTTAGTCTAAGGGCTTAATGTATAAAAATAAAATGTGTAGGAGCTTGTTAACATAAAAGAAAAAGTGCAAGGCCCAAAATATATATACGTTTGCCAAATTTAAAAATCTTGTATTGGTTGTCGTCTTCTGCATTAGAGCTTTTGGCGAGTGTCTATCCGAGTTCTGGAAAGGACTGTAAATCTTTGGAATTGAAAGATTAGATTTTAATCCAGAACACCCATCGTCTATTCTACCCTTCACTATTCCTTCTCATTTCCATGGCTCTTCTCGTTTTCTCTGCTCTCCTCTTGCCCATAAACTCCCTTTTCTACTACACTTCCATCACCTAAAAACCCATCAACTATTTTCTTCTTCTTCGTCACTTCTGCATTTGTGTAAACACCTAAAAGCTCTCAAACAAATTCATGCTACTATAATAGTCGCTACTAATTTCTCTCAACCTGTAGTCTCCTCTACTGCAAAGTTCGTATCTTTATATTCGCACTTTAATGACCTTGAAAGTGCCATTTCTGTATTCAATTCCTTACAAAAGCCAAATACTCTAATATGGAATTTTACCATGAAATCCTACCTTGATTTTAGCCTTTTAAGTGAGGTTTTGTTCTTGTACAATAAGATGAGAAAATTGGGTGTTAAACATGATACCTTCACAGTTCCCATAACAAATAGAGTTGTTCTGTCACTTAGGAGTGTAGTATCGGCAGAAACGACTCATTATCCTGCAATAAAAATGGGTTTCTGATTTGATTTATGTTTCTGCAATAAGATGATTTAGGTTTATGCCAAAATTAGGCGCGTCTGTAACACTCGAAAAGTGTTTGATGAAATAGTGCATAGGGATTTGGTTTCTTGGACATCCATGATTTCTGGGCTTGTTCTTGAAGGAGATATGTCTGAGGGTTTTGAATTGTCCGACAAAATGAGTTTGGAGATGGAAATGAAACCAAATTCTGTTACTCTGATTGTTATGTTGCAGGGCTGTTGTGCATATGATGGTTTGATTGAAGGGATGCAACTTCACTGTCACATCATCAAGAATGGGTTATTAGTTTATAGGTCTATGCAAAACTCAGTTTTGAGAACGTATAGTAAAATGGGTCGTGTCAAAGAACTGGAAAATCTCTTTATTGAATTTGATAAGGGGGATGTAATTTCTTAGAATAATTAGATTAGCTTCTATTTGATAAGTGAAGATGTTGAAGAAGTGGCCCGTCGTTTTAATGAAATGTGCAACGAAGTAGCCCCTAGCAGCGAGACTTTAACTTAGCTTATATCATTGTTTGCTAAGATTGGAAGTCTAATGGAAGGTGAAAAGTTACATTCTTTGGCCATAAAAGTTAGGCTCGGTGATGATATTTTGCTGACTTCATTATTGGATTTTTATGCGAAGTGTGGGAAATTGAGAAACTCAGTTCAGTTGTTTCAAGAAATTCCATGTAAAAGCAGCATTATTTTGAATTTAATGATTTCAGGGTACATTCAGAATGGGTATTATTGCGATGCCATTAATTTATTCTGGAAAACAAAAGCTGCTGGCGTTCTGCTGGCGTTCAACTTCAAGCAGAGATTTTGGGAAGCATTGTTCATGCATGTAGCCATTTGAGTACACTCCGACTGGGTAAAGAAATCCATGGTTACCTGATGAGGAACTTGTTTTACTCTCCTGAGGAAGTCAACATACACTTAAGAACCTCTATCAACAATATGTACATGAGATGTGGACGCATTTCTTCAGCAAGAGAATCTTTTGACAAGATGCTGGCAAAAGATTACATAACATGGACATCAATGATTGAGGGTTATGGGGTCCATGGGCTAGCTATTGAAGCCCCACAACTTCTCCATCAAATGCTGGAGGAAAGAGTAACATGGATTTTTGGCATTGAACCCGATTTGGATAATTATACTTGCATGGTGGACCTCCTAGGTCGAGCTGGAAAGCTCAAAGAGGCATTAGCTATGATTATAAGAATGGCGCTTATTGCTGACAGTCGAATTTGGGGAGCTCTTCTTGCTTCCTGTAGAGTTCATGGAGACAAGAAAGTCGGAGAACTTGCAACACAAAGGATTTTGGATGTGGAACCTGATAATGTAGGATATTATACCATGCTGAGCAATATAGAAGCTACTGTTGGAAAGTGGGAATCAGTTGAAGAAGTTAGGAAAATTATGCATGAGAAGGACTTGAGACAGACCCCCGGTTGGAGCTATATTGGGGAAACAGGGGGGAATTATTGTTTCGTATCTGGAGACAGATCACATCAGGGAGCAGATGAAATTTATAAAATATTAGGACATTTAAGTAGGATAGTTCAGGAATTTGGATATTTGTTGTTATCTATTTGCTCATTTTATCCACTCAGAGGGAATTAAGCTCAAAGATCAACTATTCACTCAGTGAATGAATTTTTTTGGTTCAGTTTTATGAGCTGATTAAACTGCAAGTCTTTGTAAGAACTGCTTAATGGAAAAGTGTAGGTGGTGCGCCCAACCTTGGGTGCAATAATTTGTTTTTCCCTTTTCCAAATGTGCTTTGGATGGTACAATTTTTTTCCCTTTTTTCTTTAAATAAGGAACAAAATTTGTTCAAATATATATTTTTTTTTTTCAAGTTTTATATGAAAATGAATAAAATATTTAGATGTTTTAGGTGTTACAATTTTTTTCTTTTTTTCTTCAAATAAAAAACAAAATTTGTTCAATTGTTTTTCTCTTTTCTTTTTTCTTCAAATTATGTATAAAAAATGAACAAAATTGTTCGGGTATCTTGATGTTTTCTTTTTTTTTTTTTTCCTTTTTTCTTCAAATAAAAAATAGTATTTGTTTTTTTTCTTTTTTCTTTTCTTTTTTCCTTCAAATAATTTGAGTGTTAGATTTTTTCTTCCTTCTCTTTTCTTTAAATAAAAAATGAAATTTGTTCAAATGTTTTTTTCTTTTTTCTTCAAATTAAGAAATTCTATAATTACAAATAAGAAACAAAATTTGTTCAAGTGTAAATAGAATTTGAATAAATTTTGTATGTGAAATGAAAAAAAAAATATGTATACATAATTTGACATAAAATAAATATTTTTTATATCTGAAGTGAAAAAAGTTTGTATTCAAATAATGAGCTAAACACTCTCTAGTATGATTATTATTACCATAAGAATTATTTTTAGCTTATTGCAATTTTTTTGAATATACGGAAAGTGAACAAAAATGATACATAAGTTGATAGAAAAAGATACATAAGTTAAATATAGAGTGAATAAATTTATATTTGATAAAAAAAAAAAAAAGAGAACGCCAAACGTGCACTTCTAGCACTTTTCATTGTTCTTGCTTATATAGTTAATTGCACCAAAGAGAATTAGAAAGGACAATAGTACTTAAGTCAATCTGATCAAATAAAGGTCATTGCTACAACTAGGTAGATTAAGAACTTTCTATTAGTGGAAGTAGATTGATATGAAAATAAAAGAAAGGAAGTGGAGTATAGCACTCCCTGTGGCACCATTTCAGAATATTTTTAAGAGATTTTCTCATGGAAAGTTCAAGAAGAAATCAACATATTAATAAGAAGATATTTTGTGCCAATTATCATTTATTCTTAGTCATTGATTTTAGCTATCATTTAATTGTTGAGATTTATATTTTTTGTTGAGGTAATTTAGGATAATATTTCTATTTTTTTTATTGAGTTAATTTAGGATGAGATTTTCACTTATCACTCCTTAGCAGTAGGGAGTTATGGTTGCTTGGTTATGTGTTTAAAGATTTAATTGATCAATGAAGAGGCAAGCAAAACTTTAATCTAAATTCTATGAGACTAGTGAGCTTTCTCCTAAATTGAGCTCTCATATTGCTTATTAGTCAATCAAGATAGGCAGAGAAAACCACTCAGGCTTGTAGCCTGCTGGTCAAGGCTTGTGGCTTTAATGGGAGAGACTTGAATTTTAGTCCCTCTTATGCCGTTAATTATTGCGTTCAATTGTGATGTGCTTCAACCATTAATCATCTCTCTCCTTGCTAACACACTAACCATTTTACATGATAAAAAAATAAAAATTCCAACAAATAAAAAAAGAGAAGATTTACACTTCAAAGTCCCATTGCTAGGTCCAATGTTAAGGCTCATATCAATTCGATATCAAAGCTAAAAGTAATGGGAGATCTAGAAATCTTACAAGAGCAATTTAATGAATTCTTATGAATCTATTGTTGTGTCAATGGGGAGAATATTTAGAGAACATGTGACCCCAAGGCATTGGTCTCACCCATATACTTTGAATGATGTGTTTGAATGATAACAAAACAATGATAAAACCTTGAAAAGTTCTAATGCTTGTATTTTAGTGCTTTTGTTTGTTATGAACAAACTCGATGAATGGCAAAGGGAGAGAACATTTTTCAATGGGCATTGAAAATTCAACGGGCATTGAGAAATTCACAACGTGCATTGAATAAGTGTTATAGATGTCCAAAGTGTTTTAGGCCATCTAATGGGCATTGAGAAATTTGCAACAGGCATTGAACAATATCTAACAAGCATTGAGAATTTTTTAATAGGCATTGAACAATTCACAATGGGCATTGAATATGTGCTACAGATGCCTAAAACACTCTGGATCATTCAAAAGGCATTGTACTTTTGCAACAAGCTTTGAAAAAGTTATCTAGATTGGGTTATAACTTCTGGATCCTCTAACAAGGAATACTCAAACAATCAATAGGTGTTGAGATGTTCCCAATGCGCATTGCGAAATCTCTAACAGGTATTGAATCATTTATGCAGTTATTGAAAAATAGAGCACCAAGATCATGCTTTCTGAAAAATTCAACAATAGACATTATTTTTACTCCTACGGGCATTGAGACCAAAGCCAACAACCATGGAAAGATGAACAATAGGCATTGAAACTATCTATTATAAGATCAATGGGCATTGCTAAGAATCAATGGGTGTTGCCACCTTTAATAGCTAATTTTGCATAAAAGGTGTTAGACTAAACATTAGCTATTCCAACGACTAGTTTTAGAGTTTGGCTATATAAGGAGCATTTTTTAAGTTTAAGATGATTCATGAAACTTTGGAGAACATTTGTAAGAAACTAGAGAACATCTAACAAGCTATTTGTGCGAACCTTTGGTGTTGCTTTAATTTAGGTAGAGTAAGGATTATGTTGTAACTCATTAAGAGTAGGTTTTCTTGAGCACTATAAGTGAAATTACTGCCTAATTTGAGAGGCATTGACACTGCTTGGATCTATCCTTGCTAGTAGTTATAAGGTTTGTATTGTACCTAGAAAAATACCAAGAGTTGGTTTGAATCTCTTGTTCCTTGTTAAAAGAGAGTAATTGTAAAGGTTGTCTTTGAGCCTTGAAAAAGGAAGGTTATTCCTTAGCCTAAAAAATGGAAGATTTTTTTAAACCTAAAAAGAGAATAAAAAAGGCCTAAGTAAAAGCATAGGAAGTGGAGTAGACATATTGTTGAACCACTATAAAATCTCTGTGTTTGATTTATGTTTATTGCTTCTGTAATATTGTGTTTGTGTATTTATTTAAACCCAATTCACCTCCCCCCCTCTTAGATTGTCTCATCTCCATCCAAATCAACATTAACAAAGCTGAACAGGTTGTAATCCATGCAAGACAATAAACCATGCAACATAATTTGAACAATTCACCTAAAATCTAAATGCTCCATGAATAGTGATTGATTCTGGAGAGGGGGGTATCAATCGTGGACCTATAAGCCTTGAAACTTCAATGGGATGGATCGTACTAAGAATCACCAAGTCTTTTCTTGGTATACCAAGATTAAATTCCCTATTTCAATGGGAATACTGATATTTTGGTTTGGATGAATTACTACAAAAATTTCTTCCACCTTCAATGAATGCCTAAAAAAGAAAGATATCTCTAGCCTTATTATATTTAGTAGCATATGCCTAATTATAATACTTTAAATTAGCAAGGGATAGGCTATTAACATGGTTGACTTTAAAACATCATTGCAACAAGAGGTTTGGGCACTAAAAAGAAGCAATAAGCTAGGTGAGCTTTCCAAATTAAAACAAACAGGATCAATGGAACAATTTCAACCCAAATTTGAAAAGTTATATGCCTAAAGCACTTCATTAACTTTATAGAACGATGTAGATATTCATTAGTAAAGTATGAAAGGATATAATTGTAACGACCATTTTTATTACAAAACTCATAGCATCCATGTCTGAAAATACATATGCATAAAGGTTTATCCATCATACACACACAATCCAACATGTATTTAATGTACATATATGTTAACTAATATCAAGACTAGTGACCATAACTAGTTCCTATCTAAATGTATGTACATGACACAAGAAGAGAGAGAGTTGGAATTCAGTCAACGACCTATGGTTCGTGTGTCTCAATGCAAAACTCTAAGCACCGAAGTGTCCAATCCATATTCTTCGGTATCTGAAAAATATAA
>CATIWR010099721.1:0-25375 GCA_949677035.1 Omphalea diandra | reverse complement strand
CTCCTTTAGTAGGACTGGGTCAAATCCGAGCCGAGATGATCTCAGTCTTCTATTTTCTTATATTTTGATGGCTTTATGTTCTGATTTTGATGAAGTGTAAAACATGAAATTTGTAGGATTATGTTCTCTCTAAACATCAGTGAACCAGTTTCAATTGATTTACTGTGTGGAAAGAGTTATGGTTCATTGATTGGGACTGACTCTGTACCAGGGTGAAACCTCACATTTCTTTTAAAATTGTTTTCCAAGAATTTGATAGCCATATATTCAGAATTTGATGATTGTCCAAACTTGAAAGTTGTACATTTATATATGATGTACATACCTGTTAAATAGGTTTTCCAAATTCAACATAGTTGTTGAGATGTTGTCCCTTCATCATGACTGGTTGTCAACATGTTACAAACTTGCTCATCCTGAGATTGGTCCTTTGTTTTGGTGATCTTATAGACTGAATTAGACAATGAGAAAAACATGAAAAATGTTCCTTTATATGTTTTGTAACTGATAGTAGATTATTATTGCAAATTAGATTTGTACAGTTTGAGATACACCTAAGAGAGTAAGACCTACCTAGACTGAGAAGACACTGCCACAGGGCAACATTTAAAAATTCACCACATTTTGTATGTGTATGATATTGACCTAAAACTTGAATATGTTATGTGTTTATATGTCTAGTTTATTTGAAAAAAAAAGAATCAAGTAAATTGGATGAGTATATCTAGAGTTATTGCTGTGAGAGTATAGCAAGCTTAGGCTGCCATATAAGAAAAATATGCATAAATATGTTATCATGCCATAGTTGTATAACAAGATGAAAATCTTACTTTATCATCATGAATTGATTTGGTGTATTGAAATAGGTCCTCGAGGCATTGAGCATAATAGTGGGAACAAGGCAGGACCATCCACGACTAAATAAGTGTGAAAGAGGAAGTAAGTAAATAACTAATGGTACTATAGGTGTGATGGGTTAACTGCCATTTACTTCAATGGAATGAAATGTTGTTTAATGCGATGATATTGCGGTATACATAGATGAAAGATGGTTAAATTCTTAAATTATTTATTTTCATGAGATGTTGATAAATTATGACTAGGGAAATGAGAGTGTGTGGTGTGATGAGCTTACAAAGTTACTGGTGTTATTATTAGTTATTATATTGATGAAATTTTGTTTGATTTCTAGTTGATTGGTTGAAAAGCTAATACTTGATGTTGTTGGCAAGTAAAACTATTCAATAGCCTGTGTGGCAATAAAATGTGATAGCCTGTGTGGCGATAATATTTGACAGCCTGTGTGGCGATAACATGTAATAGCCTGTGTGGCAGTAATATTTGATAGCCTGTGTGGCAGTAACATTCGATAGCCTGTATGGCAATGAGATCTATAGCCTATGTGGCAATAATATTTCTAGCCTATGTGGCAACTAAAATTGAAAGCCTTTGTGGCAGTAATAAGCAATAATATTTCTAGCCTATGTGGCAACTAAAATTGAAAGCCTTTGTGGCAGTAATATCTATAGCTTATGTGGCAGAAATTTATGACAACATGTGTGGTAATAACCTTTGACAGCCTATGTGGTATTTAAGAGTAAAGACTGTTTATTTCGTACATAGATATGATGATAAGTTATAAATAATAAAATGTTTGATATGTTAATTGAGATTGAAGTATCGTTATGTATTTACTTACTGAGTATGCAAACTCACTCTTTTGCATGAAATTTTATTTCAGGAAGAGTAGACTAAAGACTGTGTCCAGTTATATTTCAAGGTTGTTATCTAGCAGTCTAAAAGAGGTTGGGCCAGTATGCAGTCTATTAGTATTCTAGCTGGTTTAGTCATGTATATTTTATTGTAAATAGTGACTATGTTGTGAACAAGAGACATTGTGTGAAAAATAAATGATAATTGAATTAAGGTCTTTTAACAATAATGGATAGACTTAGAGCATTTAATGACGATTTAATGGGATGTCACAACTAAAGCCCAATCTAATTCATCCAAGACATTGAACAAGAAGCCTAAGGCATGTAAAAGGAAGCCAAAGGCATGAAAACATGGAAATAAGGCCCTAAGTCAAAGATTCTTGCAAGATATCCTTAGTTGGCAATGTTTACTAATACCATTAGGATTTCCTCATTAGGTCGAATTTTTTTCCTTTACTATTTAGGATTACTAGTTGTTCTCTAGCTAGAAAAATATATGGAAAGCCTATTCTTCAAACTTTGTTTTAAAAATAACACTTGCAAGCTTTAAACAATGAATTTTTTTTTATTGCTACATCACTCTTAGTTCACCTTTTTTTTAAAAGAATATCTTTCATAATAGAATACTCACTTAATGGAATGGTTTTCTCTATTTTTTTTTATTGAGAGCGGGTCCTTTTATAGATTGAAGCAAAAAACTAGCTGCTAGAAAAAAAAGTTATCACTTTATATTACAAATGCAGACACTCAACATCTGTTGAGAATCCTCCACGCTTGTTGTGGAGTCATTAACCATCATTGATTTCATGAAAATGGGTGGCTGTCAAGCAAAATACAACTTCAACAGTCTTTGGTACTAACAAAACACACAGTAGGACTAACTGATAGAGAGAAGTTTGTCTTAACACTCTTCTTTTGACTTTATCATTTGTTTATTCAACTAACTTCAATGGCTATTGGATATTCTCAACACCTGTTGGACTTCAATATCAAAACCCCTATTGAGATATAAACAATGCTTCTTGCAAATTTCTAGGAATGTGTGAACTTGATGCTCTATTTTCCAAGATCTTCAATAGCACATCAACATTTCTTTGTGAACTTTCAATGCCCATTGAATATCCTTAATGTCTGTTGAATTGTTGATAGTACCTCATTGAAGGGTCTAGAATTTAGCTCAATTTAAGGAGCTTTTCCAACTCTCATTGGTAAGATCTATTATTCATTTCAAGATCTTGAGAGTTTTGCTTAATTCAAGTCACTTGGTCCAATGCCTATTATGAAAATACAATACCTCTTGAGAAATCAAGAACCATGTTGCAAAATTGCAAGACATATTATCAAGTTCAATATGCATAACTCATGTGTTTGAGTTATCTAATGTATGTTGTAGTGGAGGACAATTAATGTTATGAGATCCAGAAGACTTTGTTCATGCTACGATGATATTCCAATGCCTATTGAGTTTCTTCAATGCCCATTGCTAGAGTCACAATGCCTATTAAATTATGGCAACACCCGTTAATCTTTACTCTTTTAACACTTAGAGTTTTCAATCATAACTCTTTCTCTGATCATCATGGTTCAATGAATTGATGTACCTGCAAGAATTAACATAAATAACTTAGACATAGGGTAGCTCTTAGATTTGTTTATGTTCATCAAAACAAGGCTTGGTTCAACATTCTTCCTTTTTTAATGATGACAAACAATCTATCAAAGTCAATCAATCTTGCAAAACCAAATAGGTGTACAACATATAATGTCAATCAATCTTTAACTCAAAAGTCATTCAATCAATAACTCCCTCTTAAGTATATAAATATGTTCAAACTTTCCCTATAACATGGGTTTCTATTTTAATAAGAGATCATCCTTAGCAAGATTTCTCAACATTTTGCTCATAAAATTTTTTCTCATATTACTCCCCCTTAAGCTCATATTATATGCACCATTATATTATGTTCACATCTATTTCTTCCCCTTTATCATTATCAAAAGGAATCAAATAGCAATAACAATAGCAATAGAATATAGAGCATACAAAAAAAGAATATAAATAAAGAGCTAACTTTTCATTGCAAAGTAATGTTGCCGAATACATCAACTATTTTTGAAAATAAGGGAAAAAAAGAAAAAGAAATAAAACAAACTATACATCATGAGGGGGTAAAGCTTTAGATGGAGTGGTATGAGTTTGATCTTGAGGTTCTAGGAATGGTTGAGGTTCTAGAAGGTACTCCTTGAACTTTACCAGCTCCTTGGACTTTTGTTCCTTAACCTCATATATTGCATATAGTTTATTAGAGGGAAGATCTTTGGGATCTTGATTTGTCTCAGTCGGAACCTCTTACTAGTTTTTAGTACTTAGAGTCCCTAGTTGTAGATTTAACCCTTCTACTATCTAATCTAGTGTTTGGTTGATGTCTTTCATCTCTCTTTGAAGTTTGTGATTTTTATGGAGTAAATAGGTAGCAGAAGACTCAACTCTTTGAACAACATTAGTAAAGGTTTCCAACTGCTTAAACATCTTTTACTCAAAGGGAGTCAGAGATGGAGAAGATGTAGCAGGTGAACTGGTTCTAATTCCTTCTACTGTTGCAACCCCTGCCTTGATAGCTTCTTCAACATCCTCATTTTCATCTTCCTCTTAATGAATCTCACCTTCCTCATGCTCCCTTTTGATCAATCTAGTATCAAGTCTTTACAGGATTTCCATGCCTAGTAGCATTTTCTCACAAATGGGCAGGCTCATTGTGATGCAACTTTTCTAGCATTATATTCTTTTCTTCAAGCTCTTCTTTAACTTGGGGGATTGCTTTCATAAATTTCGCAATCATTTAGATGTAGTGAGTCATCATAAATTCATTTTCCTTATCCACTTGCCTATATATTCTTCACAACAAAAGCAAAGGAGTATTCATCTTCTATTTGTTCTTCATGTACTAGAGGTATAATAGATTTGTTATGGTATAGTTTCCATTGGATTAGCCTCTTCCATTGATGTACCAAGTGATGAACCTACAAGAAATCCTTAAGGCTTGACTCTTGATCTTAGAAGCCTTGTTGTTGTTATTGTATTTACTTCTTTCGTTAGTGATGGACTTCCATAACTAGTTGACATCAACCTTGAAGGTTGGAGGAGGCTCTGTGTGAACTTTATTGCTAAGTTGAAGAAGGCTTTGTGGTTCTCTTCTTCGACTGAGCCATCATTGAAGTCAGATTTTCCTCAGTTTCAAAGCTAAAGTAAAAAGGTTAGGATTTCTTACTAGTAGGTTACTTATATCTATTGGTGGAATCTGGTTATGATGTCATTTAATTATTTGAATGAGTGTTTGATGTAAGGAAATATGTAAAAATTGATAGCAAAAATTGAGAGAAATGAGTATAAAGTAAAGCAAAGCAAAAAGTAAAATGATTTTAGGGTAAAAAGGCATTTAAATAGAAGTTCAATGAGCTTCCTTTTTTTTTTTTTTTTAAAAAAAAAAGAAAGACCATTGGGAGTGTTTAATGATTGTTATAAGTTAGACATGACCGTTAGCTTACACTTGTAAGTATTCCTCAACCAACATTGGTGGCTAATTCACAATAGCCATTAGGTAATGAACAATGGTCATTAGAGATTCACAATGATCGTAGAGACCATCAAAATCAAAATGAGGAACTCATGAGTAACACAATGATTGTTGAGAGAAATGCAGTAGCCGTTAGCATGTTTTTCAAATAACAATTAGTTCAAAAATAATTTTAAAACATACCTGATGAATGTTATTAATCAAACTCAATGATATAATCGTGAATTCAATTAACATATGGATAATTTGATCAATATCATACACAGTTAAAATCTTTAGCTATTCAATCTAAAGACTTTAATGCTAACCAATTCAAGTAACAATGATCAAGTATCACATAACAATGATCATAAATAGATTGAGAAGAAGAATAACCTATTAAAGCTAATCTAATGCATTTCCATTAGTCATAATAAGTTCTCTTCTAATGAATTATATCCTTTCATCACAAAGAGGTTTAGTAAAAATATCTTTACATATCTTTTGGTTCACAGTCATACCATGTTCATCCATGCTTAGCTTGATGATGGTGCTCATAGGAGTTTTACACAGTTTGTTGTTTTCCATGACAAATCTTTTGATTAGTTCCTTTATATATTTTCCTTAGTTGATTAAGATTCCTTCCATTCCTTGCTTGATTTGTAATCTAAGGAATAATTTGAGCTCTCCTACCATTTTCATTTCAAACTCACTTTTCATAAATTTAAAGAAATCTTTACATAAACAAATATTAGTAACATCAAATATGATATCATCTACATGTATTTGCACTAATAATAGGTCCCCATTCTTTTCCTTAGAAAAGAGAGTTGTGTCCACCAAAAAACCTTTAGAGAAACCTTTCTCTACTAAAAAGTTGCTCAACCTCTCATACCAAGCTCTTGGAGCTTGCTTCAAGCAATATAGGGCTTTAATGAGCTTGAACACATGGTTAGGAAAATAATGACATTCAAACTCAGGGGATGTTCAATATACACTTCCTCAACAGTGTACTAATTTAGAAAAGCTTTTTTGACATTCATTTGATACAACTTGAAATTCATGTGAGACGCAAATGCAAGTAAAATTCTAGTAGCTTCAAGTCTAGCTACATGTGCAAAGGTCTCATCAAAATATTCCTTCTTCTTGGTTATAGCCTTTGGCTACTATTCGAGCCTTATTTCTAACAATAATTTCATGTTCATCAATTTTATTTATAAAGACTTGTTTAGTTCCAACAATGGTTATAAGGTCTAGGAACTAAAGTACACACTTTGTTCCTCTCAAATTTATTTAGTTCTTCTTACATAGCAAAAACCCAATGTTCATCTTTAATGGCCTCATCTATGGTCTTAGGCTCTATAAAGGATACAAAAGTCAGATTAGTGCATATATTTCTAAAAGATGATCTAACTATTACTTAAATTGATGGATCACCATTGATAAGATCTCTTGGATGATCTTTCTTAAAAATCCAGCCCCTTTATAGCTAAGTTTGTGCTTCACTATGAGTAGGAAAAGGTTGCTCTTCATTTCCTTTATTCCTCATGTATTGTGGCTTATCCACATTCTTTCCTTTTTCTCCATTATTTAGCTTACTCATATGACTTGCAAGATCATTAATATCTTCTTCTTTTCTTAAAGAAGTGGGGTCAAATTCATCAAATATAACATACGTAGACTCTTCTAGAATAAGTGTTCTCTTATTGAAGACTCTTTACCTTTTGCTATTAGTAGAGTAACCAAGGAAAATTCCTCCATTGGACTTAAAGTCAAATTGGTAAGGTTGTCTTTAGTGTTTAGGATAAAGCACTTCCAACCAAAAAGTCTAAAGTATGCAATATTAGGCTTTGTATTGCTCCATAACTCATAGGGAGTTTTCTTTAATAAGAGTCTCACCAAGTCTCTATTGAAGGCATAATATGAAGTGTTTATAGCTTTTGCTCAAAAGTTCTTAGGAAGATTGTACTCATTCAACATGGTTCTAGCCATTTCTTAAAGAGTTATATTCTTCCTTTCTACCACACCATTTTTTTATTGTGTTCTAAGAGTTGAAAAGTTGTGTGAGATACATACTCATCACCAAAGCTATGAAACTTAGCATTCTCAAACTTTCCTCTATGGTCACTTTTAATAAAGAGATTTTCAAATCCTTTTGGTTTTGAATTCTCTTGACAAAGGTCTTAAAAGCATCAAAGCAAGAACCTTAGTGAGGAAGGAACAATACCCAAGTATATCTAGTGTAATCATCTATTATTATGAATGTATAATGTATGCCTTCCAAGCTAGATACTTTAGTTGGTCTAAATATATCTATGTGAAGCAATTGCAATGGTTTAGAAGAGCTTACCTTGTTCTTCGCTTTGAATGAAGATTTGATTTGTTTACCTCTTTAACATGCTTCACAAAGTTCTTCATTTGCAAACTTGATTTCAAGTAAAACATCTACCAAGTTTTTTCTTTATAATTTATTGAAGAGTTTCATGCCAACATGTCCTACCCTTCTATGCCAAGTTTTACCTTAATTCATTATATAGACTAAACACTTTGCATTATGATTAATAAGAGAATTTAAATCAATCACATGAATATTATGAACTGTTTTGCCAATGAATAGAATTTTGTTGCTACTTATCCTTAACACATAGCATGCTTGTGGCTCAAACATAACTCTAATGCCTTTGTCACATAACTGACTTATACTTAGCAAATTGTGTTTGAGTCCATCCACAAGTAATACTTTATCAAGGATAGGTGAGTCATCATCCCTACTAACTTTACCAATGCCAATAATTTTGGCTTTGCCATTGTCTACAAAAGACACGTTTCCAAGTCCTTTAATCTTTTCCAATTGAGTGAAGAACTTCCTTTCTCTTGTCATGTGCTTTGAAGATCCATTATCAATATACCACTCTTGCTCTCCAACTTGAGATTTCAAGCACATATGCAAAATAAGGAGAATTATATCTTAGGTACCTAAACCTTTTTAGGCCCTAGGGGGTTAGCTCTTATTAATTGCTCCTCATGCCTTCTAGAATGACAATGATAGGCAATGTTGCTATATGTACCATAATAAAAATAATCACCATCAAAATGAGCTAGTGTCCTACTTCTAGGTGGAACATGTACATAATGGTTGTGAGACTTGTAACTCCTTTGAGCATTGTGTCTAGGAGTGTTTCTCATGTGAGGAATTCTCATGTGTTATATGTGTCAATATCCATAATTATAACAATTTCTATGTTTTTACACACCTTGCCTCTTAGGTTTGTATAAATGGTTAAGAAAAACATGCCTCAATTATGTGTGAATGTCTTGAGACCTACCATTTTTTCCATTCATCTTAGTGTTTCCCTTAGTGCTCTTGTGGGGTTAGGAACATTCTCTTCCTTAGACTTAAAAAAGACTATTTTGAAGGTAAAAGGAGTAGTTGAAGTAAAGGCATTACAGTCTAATCCATGCGTGATGGATGGGCTCATCTGAACCTGAAGGATGTAATCTAACTTTTCATTTCCTTTAGTGAACTTGTTGAGGCTTTCCGTAAGCTTAAGGTCATCAGATATAAGAGACTCAACCTCCTTAGCTAGATTAATTTATCCTTAGCATAATCTTTTAAAGATTTTGTTGGACTAGGATAATTAATCCTAAAGTTTAGAACCTCTTTTAATCTTGACAAAGTAGATTGATCATCACTAATATTTCAAATAAGCGTTGATTTTGCATAAATGAATCAATCTCTCAAGAAGAAATAAAAGGAGTTGATAAACTCCAAAGTGACATGTAAATCGCGATTGCAATCTAGGATTCGCGACCGCGACTCATGTTAAGACATGTTGAAATTCAAGCAGGCTAAACCGCAGAGCCATTCTCGACCGCGACCAATGGAAAAGAAGAAGCCATTCTGTGACAAATGAATTCGCAGTGCAAGTCATGCCTTAGTTGCGACTGCGAATTTCAAAGTAACTCAAAAGGGAAGCAAATCCACAACCACAGCTGGACATGTGTCCCATAAGACTGTTGGAAGTCAAATTTTGCGGAGGCATCTTACCGGTAGCGACCGCGAATCCTATGGAAGAAAGATGACTTCTTTGGTAGATGAATTCGAGTCCTCTATCGTAGCATGTGCAAGAAAACTCGCGACCGCGACTTCTGAAAGTAGGTAAAAGACAATGACTATATTTTCTTGGTGAACTAATAAGAAGCTGCCACATGGACTAGCCATTAGACACAAACGGGGTTTCCCTTGAAGAATTTGGATTTCGCGATCGTAAAAGGCAGTAGCGACCGTGATTTCATCCTGAAAAGCATTTAATGCAAAATCTATTAAGCATGTCTCAAAGATTTGATGAGCTATGATCTACAACGTCTCTTTGGTGAAGTTTGGCTATAAATACTCCACCAAACAGCCATGAATAAGATTGCAAAGAAATTTATTACAAGTGATTAAAGCTCTCAATCTTTGCTACTCATTTTATTCATCTTCTTTACAAAATTGTGATTGTTAGGTGTCAGCATTAAACACCAAGTTGTGAGGTTTTGTGTTAGCTTGTAAAAACACTTATAGAAAGGTTTAAGTGTGAGCCTAGTAAAACACTTGAGTGAGATTTTGTGTTAGCCTAGAAAACACATTATTGTAAGGTTGTGTGTTAGCCATCAAAACACAAGTTGTATAAGTTGGGTGTAAGCTTGAAAACACCATTGAGATAGTGAAATACCCAATTGATTAATTGGGGAGTGGACGTAGGGTCAATTATACCCGAACCATTATAAATTGATTGTCTATTTTCAACTCTTTCTTCTCCCTCTATCTTTGTTCTTGAAATTTTTATTCACCAATTCAACCCCCCTTCTTGGTGCCTAGGGACAATATATATATATATATATATAATCTTTGATATGACACTTGTGTCAAATTCAGAATATAATTTTTATTTTTATTTATCTCATTTTTTAATTTAATTTTCATTTATTTTAAAAAAAGAAGGGATAAAATCAAATTATAGTTAATAGTACTTGAGTTTGATTTTGACTGAAACAGTGCCAATGAATTTGATTTGAATGAAACATTGCCAAAATTGTTTATATATATCAAAATCTATTAAGGCGGATTTTATCTTAGCCCTTGCTATCTCTTCTTTCTATATTCTTCTATTCAAACAAAAATTCATCCATAAAAGTCTTCAGGAATTGCTACATGCAAACTTTATAGGTTTTGTTGTATCCTGAGAGTGTGTTGCCATTAACCCTATAGCAAACTTAATAGGGGGCAATTAACACTTTAAAGATAGTGTTCCAACATGCCTCAAAGCCTTACCATTATCTGATTGTCGAACAATTGTAAAGTGTTAATTGTAAAGATGGGAACCAAAATAGGAACTGCCTTCTCTATCATGAGTCAAGATTTTGTGAAACTTGACAGATTTGATGGAACAAACTTCACTCGCTAGAAAGATAAAATGTTGTTTTATTGACTATGTTAAAGATTTCTTATGTGCTTGACTCAAACCTAGTAGAAATTCTAAAACCAGTTAAAGGTGAAGATGAAACAATTACTACAAAATGTTTGAATTTTTGTATGAGCTAATATTAATTATGGATTTGTTTTAATTTTTTTACAAAACAGATTGAATAATATAGTTTATTGATTAGGAGTAAGCCCAATTGAATTGTGATAAAATAAGTTATGGGTTTATGGCACCTTTAGTAGGCCGCTATGGAAGACAGTTTGTGTAGGCCTAATTTAATATGAACCTGTGATGGGTGGGCCTATTAAATTTATTATAAATAGGTTAAGTCTTCTCTCAAGCCTTCTAACCCTAATCTTAACCCTAGTTGCTACACCCATTGGTAGTCATCTTCTGAGAAGGTAAAGGAGAGAAAGACTTAGCTCTTGTTTTCAACTCTTTTAATCTATTTGTTAGTCTTTAATTTCAGTGATCGTAATTATGGCTCAAAACAATCTTGGATCCAATTCACAAATAGGTATGAAATTCGTTTCTATTTTACTATTAATTGATGTTCTAAATTCATGTACTAGATGCTAAATAAATTATTACATGTGGTATCAGAGCTTGAGATTGTATATGATTTAGAACCCTAAATATTTTGTTTTGATAATTAAATTATGAGTCAATTTACTTATTTTATCTGAAGAATGGATTGAATAAAACAAAATTTTTGATGACTAATTGAGGGCATCCCAGACTTTATCATATCACATTTTGATATATTTAATCTGTCTCTCCCATCACAAGCTCTTCTATTAGCTCAGATGGTTAGTGATGCGTGGTAATCTCGTAGAGATCGCAGGTTTGAAACTTGCATTGGCCAAAATTTTTCTTTTTCTATAATTTTTTTTTGTAATTTTGTTCATAAATTGCAACCTATAACCCTATAAATCTCTTGGTCCCTTCAGCAGCTTCAAATAAGAAAACAACACTACACACCAAAATGCCAATGTCGATACCTTCACTCTCTCCTCTCTGCCTTGCTCTTCCTCTATGGCCACCGACAACCCTAAGAATACTAATAATGTAATTAACTTTTTGCTTATTACCAGACCCACGTGGCCGACCATGGCATTATCACTAGCGATTGGCTGGCCCATGCCCAGGCTGCCATGGGCTGGAATCCGGATGATGCGTTGAATGCACCAAAAATTGATGACCTCAGGGTGGCAAGAAAGGTTTTTTAGTGTTATTGATGAATTCAATAAGTAGAGGAAGCAACTAGACTTGGCAGAGGCTGTGACGGCGATTAGAGCGCCTGCCGCTGTGATTAGGAATAGTGAGTCTATGACGATAGTGGAGCTCGAAATTGAGCTTGAGAAGGCATCAGATTCGCTTAAAGTTAGGTTCTTTAAATAAAAAAAAAGAGACCCACAAATGATGTGATCGAAGAGTTGAATGATTCTTTAGTTTGTTTGGTTTATGTTGTTTGATTTGTTTTGTTGATGGTGTTTCTAATGCATAAACGGAATCGATAGAGAATCGAATGGTGTTTCTAATCGCTTCCTTGTCTGATCCAAGATCGGCGATTATGTGACATAAAAAAAAGGGGGTTGAAAGCCTAATTGAAACAAGGCTGTCATAGGTCTCGAACCCACGACTGCTAGGCTTAAAGCCTTAAGCTCTACCAACTGAGCTAATTGGATTATTTATTAATTTTCTCAAACAGGCAAATATTTAGACAAACAAGTTTATATTCATGTTCTTCATGGTATATTGTGTTTGTCACCTTATATATATTTGTGTTTGGTATGTATTTTAATTGGGCTTTTATAAATCTCTAATTAAAAATAATTTTGTGGATTAATATGGGTATTTCCACCAAAGTAGAATATCTATTGAAATTCGTAGAGTTATGTTTAATTTTGCGAAGAGATAATTTTAAATTAATGTATATAATAACCTACCCAAAGGGGGTTAGTAGATGCATTGATTTTGGGAGTGCTTATTGAAATGACGCTATTTGTGCTTAGAGTTGCATTTGTCTAGAGAGTTTGTCCTCCCAAAGGGGATAGATTTCTCGAAACTAGTGTGATCTCAATTTTGTGCTTCATAACTAGAAATTTTATTGTATGTTCATGTTCTGCCCAAATGGGAATATGTAGTGATGCTAGAATTTTCTAGATTGTGTAAATTATAACTTTAATTTACTACATAACCCAATTCTAATAGATGCTTTTGTTTTTTTTTATAAACAATCTTCTTTAGTCTCAATAATAGTACTGTAACTGTTGAACTTCTGACAAGCACAAACTTTAAGAGGTGGAAAGATGATATTTTATTTGTTTTGGGAATAAATGAGATAGATTATGCCCTTTATAAAGATGAATGTGCTAAACCCACCCATGAAAGCAATATCGAAGAAAAGGAATTACATGCCAAGTGGGAGAGATCGAATCGTCTCAGTCTTATGGCCATGAGGAAAACTATTCCTGAAAACCTTAAGAGTAGTTTATCCACTGATGTTACTGCCAAAGTTTTTCTTGCTATTGTAAAAGATAGATACTTTGTATCCGATAAGGCTAAGGCTAGGACCCTTATGAATCAGTTAACTGGTATGAGATACAACCATAGTAGGAATGTGAGGGATTACATTCTAAATATGGTTGACCTCTAAACTAAACTTAGGGGTCTTAAACTTGAGATTTCTGATGAATTCATAGTTCACCAAGCTTTAAACACTTTGCCTCATGAATTTAGCCAAATCAAGACTGCCTATAATATCCAAAACACTACCTGGACCATTAATGACCTTATAACCAAATGTGATGCTGAGGAAAAGAAAATTAGGAAAGAAAAGGGTAAAGTTGTCATGCTAGTGATAGCCTAGAGCTGATCATAAAAAGGATAAAGGTAAGTTTAAACCTAATTATTATGCTCCTAAGAAAAATAAAAATTTTAAATGGCATGGTAGGAGTCAGACCAATAATGAAGGTGATTTTGAAATTGTCCACAAAAGTAAGGTGGAATATTTCTTTTGTCATAAAAAAAGGTCATAAGAGAAAAGATTGTCATCAATTCACAGCTTGGCTGAAGAAGAAAGAAGAAGAAGGTATTCATCCTTTGGCTTATGTTTGCTTTGAATCTTATATGATTGATGTACCACTAAATTTTTGGTGGTTTGATAGTGGTGCGATTGTTCATGTTGCTATTACCTTGCAGGGGTTCATAAACAAACGAAAGCCAAGTGAAAAAGTGTCCAAGCTTAGAGTTGGAAATAATTTAGAGATAGATGTCGAACAAGTAGGAGTAGTTAGGTTAATATTGGAATATGGATTTTTTCTAGTTTTGGAGAAAACCTTTTATGTTCCATCTTTTAAACTTGATTTCTATTTCTGTTTTGGATAAGATTGGATATCATTTTGTTATTGGTAATGGAAGAACTAATATGTTTTTAGATGCTAAATTGATCGGTGAATGTGTTTTATTCGATAATTTATATAGATTGCGTTTGGATGATGCTAGTCATTGTGGTCCTTATTGTGAAGCCAATGTTGTGACCAAATGATCCTTTGTTAAAGAAAAATCATTTTCATTGAGACACAAACGTTTAGATCATATATCTAAAGAAAGAATTGAAAGACTAGTGAAACATGACATTATTCTTTCTCTTGATTTAAAGGATCTAGATGTTTGTATTGACTGCATAAGGGATAAATTGACTAAGATTAAAAAGAAAGGTGCTAATAGAAGTTCAAATCTTTTATAGATTATTTATACTGATATTAGTGGACCTCATTCACCTACTATTTGTGGCAATAAATATTTCATTGCCTTCATTGATGATTTTTCCTGTTATGGCTTTTTATACTTGATAAAGGAGAAATTTGATGTCATTGAGATGTTTAAAATTTTCAAAATTGAGGTTGAGAAACAATTAGGAAAAGTCATTAAAATTGTGAAGTATGACCATGAAGGTGAATATTATGACAAATATAATGAGACTAGGCAACATATGGGAGCATTTGCCAAATATTTGCAAGAGTATGGAATAGTTGCTCAATATACTATACCTGGTAGTCCTGAACAAAATGGTGGCGCTGAAAGGCGCAATCGTACTTTGAAGGATATGATGAGGAGCATGATGAGTAGGTCTAACTTGCCTGAATTCTTATGGGTTGAGGCTATTGAAACTACCCTTCATATTTTGAACCATGTCCTTAGCAAATCTATACCTAAAACATCTTTTCAATTATGGATTGATAGAAAACCTAGTTTGAACCATTTTCGTGTTTGGGGTTGTCCTGTTGAGGTTAGAATATATAATCCAAATAAGAAAAAGACTGACCCTAGAACTATGCATTGTTACTTTATTGGGTACCTAACCCATTCTAAAGGATACAAGTTTTATTGTCCTACACGTGGCATAAGAATTATAGAGTCTATGACTGCGAAGTTTTTTAAGATGGATGTTATTGATTTAGACATTTCTTAATAGCCTATTCATGGTGTACAAAGTGAAATTACAACCATTCCTTTACCTTTATCTCATGAAAGGATTATAAGGGTTACTATTCAAGTAGGTGGTGATGGTGAGGGTGCAATTGATCTTCCTTCTCCTTTTGAGAATTCTCTAGAGCATGTTGTAGTTGAAGCAGTGTTAGAAGGTCTAGTAAGGCGAAAAGGTCAGTAATTCTAGATGATTATGAGGTTTATCTTGGTGAAGGTGATTATAATATAAGTCATGTTATTGATCCTGTATCTTATGAAGAGGCAGTTAATAGTGTTTATTCTAATTTATGGATTGATGCTATGAAAGATGAGATAGAATCAATGAGTCATAATAGAGTTTGGGAACTAGTGAAACTTCCTTCTAATCATAAACTCATAGGTTATAAATAGGTATTCAAAACCAAGAAGGATTCTAAAAGAAAGGTTGAGAAATTTAAAGCCAGATTGGTTGCTAAAGGGTTTACACAGCGTGAAGGTATTGATTATAATAAGACTTTTTTCCTTGTTTCCTCTAAAGATTCCTTTAGAAAAATTATGGCCTTAGTTGCTCATTTTGATTTAGAATTGCATCAAATGGATGTCAAGACAATATTCTTAAATGGTGATTTGGGTGAGGAAGTTTAAATGGTGTAATCCGAGGGTTTCAAAGAAAGTGATAAAAAACACTTAGTTTGTAAGCTGAAGAAATCTATATATGGTCTCAAACAAGCTTCTCATCAATGGCATCTCAAATTTGATGAGGTAGTCATTTCACTTGATTTCACAGAGAACAAGATAGATCAATGCATTTACCATAAGATTACTAGGAGTAAATTTATATTTCTTGTTCTCTATGTTGATGATATTTTGTTGGCTAGTAAAGACATGGCGATGATTTATGAAACTAAGCAATTACTCTCTTGGACTTTTGATATGAAAGATCTTGGAGAGGCATCTTTTGTCTTGGGTATTGAGATTTGTCATGATCGATCTCATCATTTATTAGGTCTTTCTCAAAGGGCCTATATTGATCATGTGCTCAGTAGATTCAATATGCAACTTACAAAGGTGGTGATACTCTTGTAATGAAAGGAGATAAATTTAGTAAGGAGCAATGCCACAAACCATGAATAATATTTCTTATGCAAGTGCAGTTGGCAGCTTGATGTACGCTCAGGTGTGTACAAGACCAGATATTGCATACATTATTTGGGTTCTTGGTCGATATCTTTCTAATCTTGGGTGGGATCATTGGGTAGCTGCAAAGAAAATAATGAGACACTTGCAAAAGACAAAGGATTATATGTTGGTTTATAAGTCAGTGGATGATCTTGAAGTAGTGGGGTATTCATACTCTGATTTTGTAGGCTGTCAAGATGATATGAAGTTCACTTCAGGTTATATTTTTATGCTTGCTGGTGGTGCTATTTCATGGAAAAGTGTTAAACAAACACTTACAGCTTCTTCTACTATGTAGGCTGAGTTTGTTGCTTGTTTTGGAGCTAGTACTCAAGCTATATGGTTAAAGAAATTTATTTATAGGTTGTTTGTGGTTGATTCTATTGCTAAGCCACTTCAAATCTATTGTGATAATAATGTTATTGTGTTCTTCTCTAAGAATAATAAAAGTTTGAGTGGTTCTAAGCATATGGAGATTAAATATCTTACAGTCAAAAATAACGGAGCCATTGAGATTCAGTACGTTAGTACTGATTTGATGTTAGCTGATCCTCTAACCAAAGGACTTAGACCCATAATTTCTAAGAAACATGTTTGTGGTATGGGTGTTGTAGAGTCTTTTGATGTGTTTGGTTAGTGGGAGTTTTATGCTTGTGATTGAATGTCTAAGTTAAATAATTTTGCTTCATTTCTTATTCATATATATTTATTTATATGAGTTGAGTATTTTGTGGTTGTTTGTTATGCATGTGTGCACATTCAATATATATATATAACATGCTATGAGTTATGTGTGATGTGCTTTAGATTAGTGTAATTATCTTAAGTTATATTAGTTTTCAATTGTGTTTCCAGAAACAAAAGTTGAGGCATATATTGTGTATATTTCCAAAATGGAAACAAAAGCCTAATTGTGAAACCTTGTGAATTTCTCTTGCTCATTTGAGCATGTGTGAAAGAGAAATATTTAGAGGACTGACAAAGAAAATAGTGTATTGATCACATGTGAATGTTATTTTATTGCTACACTGCCATATCGAAATCCTGATCGGTTAAGTTGTCAATATTTGTGACTATGGATTGGTACTATGTCAATAAACGACATAATTACTGTCATGATCTGATATTGATAATTTAATGTGGACAGGATTATGTTTAAGGTGTCATTTTATAAACTATATGTTTTCTAAAATTTTGTGGCCACATTTGAGTTTAAAATATTTAGTCTAATAGTCATTTTTAAAAATATTTTCTTTCATAAAACATGAAAACGACATAATTAATATTGTCTAAGTGGGAGAATGTTGGAATTTTTGTGTGGGCTAATATTGATTATGGGTTTGTTTTAATTTTTTATAAAATGGATTGAATAATATAGTTTATTGATTAGGGGTAAGCCCAATTGAACTGTGATCAAATAAGTAATGGGCTTATGACACCTTTAGTGGGCCGATATGGAAGACGGTTTGTGCAGACCTAATTTAACATGGACCTGTGATGGGTGGGCCTATTAAATTTATTATAAATAAGCTAAGTTCCCACTTCTGCCTTTTAACCCTAATCGTAACCCTAGTTGCTACACCCATTGGTAACAGTCTTGTGAGAAGGTCAAGGAGAGGAAGACTTAGCTCTCGTTTTCAGTTCTTCTAATCTATTTCTTAGTCTTTAATTTCAATGGTCGTAATTATGGCTCAAAAAAATCTTGGATCTAATTCACAAACAGGTATGAAATTCGTTTATGCTTTACTATTAATTGGTGTTCTAAATTCATGTACTAGATCCTAAATAAATTCTTACACAGAACACAAGAAAAGGGAAGAAGATGAGTTACTATGTAGAGAACACATACTCAACATATTATTTGATCATTTGGATGACTTCTTCAGTTTAACTAAATCATTAAGAGAAATTTCAAATGCCCTTGAATTTAAATACAACATTGAAAAACAAAGAGCATATAAGTTCTTAACCATGAAATACTTTGAATTTACTATGATTGATAATATTGCTATGTTAGATCAAGTTCATGAACTACAAATTGTTGTGTTCAAATAAAAAGATCTGAAAGTAAATATTTTTGAACGCTTGCAAGTGGGGGCTATCATAGCTAAACTTCCCCCAAGTTGGAATAGTTATAAGAAAAAGCTATTGCATTCCACATAGGACTTCACTCTTGAATAAGCATCTGCGAATTGAAGAGGAAATTTGTATTCGTGATAAGAATAATTTGTGGAATTGACCAACAAAGTGAGTTTTGTTGATGAAAAAGGAAGCACTTCAAGAAATTCTCAAAAATAATAAAAGGAAACATTCCAATACAAACAACTCTAGTATTTTTTCCAAAAATTCAAGAAAGGCATAACTTTTTATTATTATGGAAAGAGGAGACATTACAAACAAGAGTACGAGGGCTTCAAAAGGTTCAAGAAAGAAGGGAATAATGGCAACAGTGGCAAAGCAAATGTGATTGAAGAAAATAAAGAAATTGTTTCCATGGTTTTTAATTTGCATATTAGCATGGTTACTAAATTACATATGGCTATTACTGTCATAAAATCTCAAGATTGGTGGTTTGATTCTAATGTTACAGTCTATGTTTGAAATGATAAAAATCAGTTCAAATATTATGAAGATGTTGTAGATGGATATGAAATACTCATGGGAAATCACAATGTTGCTAATGTATATGGAAAATGCACTAAAGAGCTATAATTCACTTCTAAAAAGAAATTGGTGCTTTTGAATGTTCTATATGTTCCTGAAATTTGAAAGAATATTGTGTCTATAACTTTGTTATGCAAGAAAGGAGTCAAGGTTATGTTAGAATATGATAATTTGATTTTGTCAAAGAACGGAGTGTTTGTGGGAAAGGGGTATGCTTTGTGATGAGATGTTTAAGTTGTCTGCTAATAATAACAATAATAAATATGATGTTTCTGTTTATATTGTTAAGAATTCAATTGCATTATGGCATAAACATCTTGTACATGTGAATTACAAATACCTAAGGAATATGTCTAAACATGGTCTCATTTCTTATAAGCATGATAATTATGATAAATGTGAAATCTATATTCAATCAAAAATGTCCAAAAGACCATTTCATAAGGCTAAAAGAAATACTGAATTATCGCAACTTGTTCGTTTAGATGTTTGTGAATTAAATGGCAAACTAACTAGAGGTGGTAATAGGTACTTCATTACATTTATTAATAATTTTTCAAAATATACTATTGTGTATCTCATGAAAAATAAGGATGAAGCCTGTAATATGTTTAAATGTTGTAAAACATCTGTTGAAAATCAAAAGGAAAAGAAAATTAAAATATTGAGAAGTGATAGAGGTGGTGAATATTTTCCCACATAATTTTCTTCATTTTGTGAAGAACCTGGCATTATACATCAAACAAGTGCACCTTATACCCTATAACAAAATGGTCTAGCTAAAACAAACTTGTTGATATGGTTAATTCTATGATCTAAGGCCCAAAATTTGCCTTTTAATCTATGTGGTAAGGCATTATTTACGGCTTGTTATATTCATAATAAAATACCTTCTAAGAAGTTACAAGTCTCTCCATATGAACTTTGGAATGGTAGAAAGCCAAATCTTAATTATTTAAGAGTTTGGGGATGTTTAGCATTTTATAGAGTTCTTGATCCAAGAAGAGTAAACCTAGGACCAAAAGCACTAAAATGTGTATTTATGGGATATGTTGAAAGCTCTAAAGCCTATAGACTATTGGACTTATATTCAAATGTCATAGTACAATCTAGAGAAGTTGAGTTTATTCAACATAAATTTTTGAATGATTCTATAGATATACAAGTTCCAAAATAAGGAGAAGATAACAATCCTACAAATGTTGATCCTTTTAGTTCTGATACCCATTCTAAATTTGGTTCTCTAAATATTGATAATAATACTAAAAGGAAAGAACCATAAATTGCAATTGAACCAAGAAGGAGTCAAAGAACTAGGAAAGAAAAAGGTTTAGATCCTGATTTTATTTCCACACAATCAATTGTCTTTCTAGTTGAAGGAAATAAAACAATTGTTCTTAATAAAATACCCATCTTGTTAAATGTGAAAGATGGTCCAAAACAATTTAGTGAAGCTATAACTTTAAGGGATTCTGCATTTTGGACAGAGACATTAATGATGAAATGGATTCATTGTTATCAAATGGTATTTGAGTATTGGTTAATATGCCTCAAGGATCAAAATTAATAGGATGTAAATGGGTATTTAAAAGGAAATATAATATAAATGGATATGTTCAACATTTAATGCTAGACTTCTGGCAAAGGGATTTAAACAAAAGGATGGTGTAGATTATTTTGATACATATGCACTAGTTGCAAGAGTAACTTCCATTAGAGTTCTATTAGCTTTGGCATCTTTATACAATTTACATGTACATCAAATAGATGTCAAAATGACATTTTTTTGAATAGAAATTTGGATGAAGCAGTGTATATGGAGCAACCTAAATGGTTTGTTCTACCAGGAAATGAGAATAGAGTTTCCAAATTAGTTAAATCTTTATGTGGGTTAAAAATAAGCACCAAAACAAAGGCATGAAAAATTTTACTATGTGATTTTAGACTATGGCTTTAAGCATGACACTGCAGATAAATGTGTTTATTCAAAGTTTACTAAAGACTTTGGTGTGATAATATGTCTGTATGTGGATGACATGCTTATTATAGGAACTAATCTATATGGTGTTAATAATACATAGAAGTATCTATTTTAAAATTTTAAAATGAAAGATTTAAATGAGGTAGATACCATTTTAGGCGTTAAAGTTAAGAAACATAGTAGGGGGAGGGGGGAGGGAAGGGGGTGTTTGCTTTTTATCAATCTCATTACATTGAAAAGGTATTAAATAAGTTTAAACACTTACATATTAAAAAGGCAAATACCTCATAAGATGTTTGAACAAAATTATTTTAAAATGGCTCTACTTGCACCATGGATGCAACCAATCATAGAAAGGGAGATGAACCTCATGGAATTAGGGTTTGCACGTAGGCAATAAAACCAGAAAAGGGATGTACATCCATTTATTGAGGGTTGTATATCCATAGGGTCTATAGGGGGACTAGTTCTAGAAGGTTTTCAAGGCCAGGATTTTAAGGAGGGTTGTACAACCTTAAGCATAGTTGTACAACCTTGATTAGTGGGCTATACCACCCTCCTTTGTGGGCTGTACAATCCATGAACCTTCGCAAGCCATTTTAATCTTCGCTTAGGTTTAGTTTTGGGCTTGATTTTGGATTTTTCTAAGGTATCCTAAGAATTTTATCTCTTCCTTTAGTAATTCCCCTTGCATTCTAGGGAATATATTTGGTGATTTTTTTTTATCATTGGGCTTGTATCCTAAGTACCAAAATCCAATGCTAACAGTTTGCCCCTTACTTTATGGGGCTTAAAAAACATCATTTGAGGAATGATTATTGGATAAGACATACCGAAGCATTAGTTATAAACTTGAACACTAGATAAAAGATAGGAAAGGACATAAATTTCTTAACAACTCTTCGAGCAAGTACTAAGATTTTTTGCAATCCTTTAGCAAGTACTAAGGTTTTTGGCAGCCCTCTAGTAACTACTAAGGTTCTTGGCAGCTCTCTAACAAGTACCAAGGTTAAAAATATTCTTTGTCAGTAGCCTTCTAACAATTATTAGAGTCCTCTTAGCAGCCTCTAACAAGTACTAAGCTTCTTAGTAGTCTTTTAGTAAGTACTAAGGTTAAATATTCTTCTTTGATAGCCTTTTAGTAAGTACTGGAGTTGATTCTCTTAAAAGCCTTCTAGTAAGTACTAAGCTTCTTGGCAGCTCTCAAACAAGTATTAAGGTTAAATATTCTTCTCCAGCAGCCCTCTATCAAGTAGTGGAGTCAATCCTCTTAGTAGCCCTTTAGTAAGTACTAAGCTTTTTGGCAGGCCTTTAACAAGTACCAAGGTTAAATGTTCTTTTCCAGCAACCCCCTAGCAAGTTCTGGAGTCGATCTTCTTAGCAACCCTCTAGCAATTATTAAGCTTATTGGCAGCCCTTTGGCAATTACCAAGGTTAAATATCATTCTCTATTCATAGGCTTCTGCCTTAGCATGCTCATTTTTGCCTTATGACATTTCTCTTTTGGTATCTCTTAGCTTTATTCACTTTCTTTTCTCACTCTCTAACTTTTCTCTCTTTGTCTTAACTTTTCAATTTTGCTCTCTCATTTTGCTTTCTTTAATTTCTCCTTTGTTTTGTCTTCTAACTTTTCTTGCATTTTCTCTCTTTGATTCTCTGAATTTTGCTCAAGCTTTCTTTTAGTTTCACTCTTTATTTTCTTATTAGTTTCCTCCCTTCACATAGGTTTGGAAAACAATGCTATGGTGATAAACAATCAAATTAAGATGAATAAGCTACTCATTTGCTTTGAGGATACTAAAAGGATACAAGATCATCAAGCTTGATGGTGCTTTATAGGCTTCACTTTCTTAGTGGATAATTAGGGTCTTGATCTTGACATGAGCTTTTTTCGTAAGTTGCTTACGTTATCTTAATGTCTTTATTTTGACATTGCTTATTGCATAAGGTTGTCATACTTAAAGTTGATAGAATTTCCTAAACCTTTGCACAGATGGTCTGTAAGGAATCTTAACTTTATAGTGAATAGTAGAGGCACATCACCCAACGGACTATACCTTAGTCTTTTTAATAAAAGTAAGAAGGTAATTAGGATATCCAAGACTGTAAATTCCACCATTGTCTCTACTATGCCTATTTTAACTAGTGTTTTGAACACACCTAAAACCAACCTCCTACTATCATCATAGGCTCAAACGATACTATCAGAAGCTTCCAAATCTTTTTCAGACAATCTAAAATTATGTCACAACTTTAATGGACAACTTTTAATTCCATAATCATCATCAACCATCATACATGATGTACACCTTCCCTTCACTTTAACTCGAATGAACAAAATTAGATAGTGGTCTTTTCCTTCTATTGACAAATCTTCATCCAAGAAAGTGATTTACCTTTATGAGTCACTAATGCAATGACATCCTTCGAAGTGGCTTCACTAGAAATTATCAACTAGACAAAGCCTTAGCCATGGCCTTTTTATGTTCCTGAGAGGTAATAAACAACTCTCATAAACTAATATAGGTTAGTACCTTCTTCAACTATTTCACAATAGGATTGTCATCCTCTTTCTTCTTCATAATGAGTTCACTAGCCTTCTTTCTCAGCCCTCGATTCCTTAAGCGTCTGTTTGTTAAGGTAGTACTTCCTACTTCAAGTTACATGGCTCACTTGTCTAGTTTCTTTCTCTTCATCATTCTCCTCTCATAATTGAATCATTGTCTTCCTTTACATCTCTTATTTCTCCTCATTTGAGCTTTCCCCAAGATTAATAGTGTAAATAACCACACCCTCCTTTGAGACCTCCTCATAGTAGTAATACCAACTTCCTTGAGAATTTTAGAATTTATCATAATGTTCCCTGATTTGGGAGAGGAACATTATGATAGTTTGTAAAAAGGTTCCCTCAAATGTTGGGCCTTCTAGAATTCATTAGAATAATTGTCTTATTGTTAGTCTATAGTAGCTATTGCTATTATGACCTGCTCCTTGATGAAAAGTATAATAGGCATTGGCATCATACCCCATAAGCCATTAGGAGGTGGTCTTAGTGCTAAGGACTTCTGTAACGACCATTTTCACTTACAAATCATGACATTCATATCCAAAAATACATATGAATAAAGGTTTAATCATTATACATACATAATCCAACATGCATTTAATATACATATATGCTAACTAATATTCAAGACTATTGACCATAAACTGGTTCCTATCAAGATATATGTACATGATATAAGGAGAGAGAGAGTTGGAATTTATTCGACGACCTGCGGTCCATGTGTCTCTATGCAAAACTCTAAGCACCAAATAGTCCAATCACTATCTTTCTTCTTCTTCTTCTTCTTCTTCTTCCTTCCTTTCTTTCTTCCTTAGCTCTCTCTTTCTTCTGTTATCCCTCATGTTTAACCTCTATATTTTAATCATAAAGGGTGAAAAATTCCACTTGTAAACCTATTGTAACAAGACAAAATCATGGTGTTTCATTTCCATTGGTTGAAAGTTCACTTTTCCTCTTTTATTCCCTCTTCTTCACTCCTTCATCACCTTCATCCATCTCATAATCCCTAAATGTTCCATATACTTTTAAATAAGCTTTTAAACACCATTATTTATGATGTTATAGCATGCACATAACATAAGGTAAATTGTCATGCAACTATACAAACATTACATATATGTTTAAGTGTCCCAAATGCAATGGTGCTAGTGTCATCATCATGCTTATACAATTCACATGCCTAAATGATCATTTATCCAATGTATGTGTTCATGTGGGATTTTAAATCATTTATGCAATGAATATGTTCATGTGATAATGCTAATGAATGTGGATAGGGATGTTACATTTCTTCCCCCCTTATAAAGAATTTCATCCTCGAAATTCAATACCAGTAAACAAATATGGATATTATAGTTTTATGTTCTCTTCGATTTCCTATATAACCTTTTCTTATGAGTGGTTTCTCCATAACATCTTAACCAAAGGGATTTCTCCATTTTATAACTGTTTTGTCTTATAACTAATGATTTTCACCAGTTCTTCAATGTAACTTAGATAATCTGCAATTGTTGTTGTTGGATCCGTAATTATATGCGTAGGATCAGATCGATACTTTCTAAGCATGTCCATATGGAATACATCATGAATCTGAGCCATCTCTGGCGGTAGTGCTAGCCTGTAAGCCAACAAATCGATTCTTTCTAGGATCTCATATGGTCCTATGTATCGAGGACTCAGTTTCCCCTTCTTGCCAAATCAAATTATTCCTTTCCATAGTGAAACTCGAAGGAACACTTTATCTCCCACCTCATATTCCATTTCTCTTCTATGTTGGT
>CATIWR010099714.1:0-13953 GCA_949677035.1 Omphalea diandra | reverse complement strand
TTAATTTAAGGTTTGAGTTAACACAACTTTTAATCTTTATAACTTAGGTTGCTAGAAACAAGTTTTCTAGAGGTCTAGTTGGGATTTTAAGATCAAAACTCCAATACTTGGTTTGATAGACTTTGGGCAACTATTCTTTAACATACGGGTAAGGATCAATCCAACCTTGTTCGCATCACATTGTCCTTTTATTCCTTTCATTTAATCTTTTATGAGCTTTCATCCATTCTTCCCTTGGGATTAAATCTTTACTTCCATCAACCACTTTAGTAGGAGGCTTCCACTCTTTTGCCATAACATTCCAAAGATCTACCACATCGTTGTCCAAGTATATCTCCATCCTATACTTCCAATGTGTATAGTCGGATCCATCAAAGTATGACTTAAGATTGGTGTGGATTCCTTATTATGTCATTAATCTTTTCTTATACAATTAAGGTTTGAATTGAGAATTGGCTCTGATACCACTTGTTTGCCCTTAACCACTAAGAAGGGAGGTTGAATTGGTGGGAATTTCAAAATTTAGAGGGAAGCTAAAGTGTTTAAGAGATTGAAAGAGAAGGAGAAGGAAAGAATACATAATATTTTATAGTAGTTCGGGTGTTAACTAAACCCTACGTCCACTCCCTAATTCTTCCCAATGGGGTGTTATACTAACTCAAAGTGGTGTTTCCAAGCTCACACCAAACTTGTACAATGTGTTTTAGTGGCTCACACACAACCCTACAACTTGTGTTTCAAGGCTCACACAAAAAGATCACTTAAGTGTTTTTCACAAAGGCTCACTCTTAACCTAATACAAGAGTTTTAACAACTAGGCTAACTCTTAAACCTAATTACAATGGTGTTAAATGCTTATACTCAACAATATTAACTCACATACAAAGAATAAGAAGTTAAAAAGTAAATTTGCATGAGTTTGGCTATAATCAATGATATTCTTTTACATTTATGTATGTTTGGTGGAGTATTTATAGGCAATAACCACCAAAGAGACATTACTAATAAAATATGCCTAAATCTCTAAGGTAAGCTAGGCATTTTTACATTAAATGTCTGTCAAACTAATTTCACAATCTTGCTAGCATTTCACGATCTCGAATTTCCAATTTACACTAGAAAGACTGAAATCACGGTGGAAAACCTCGTTTTGTGTCTAATGGCTAGTCCATGTGGTGTGCTTCTATTGGTGTTCCAAGAAAAATAGTTGTTGCATTTATCCAACCAACCAAAAGTCATGGTCGCAATTAAGGTTCTTCTTGGATATGACAATGATTGCAAAATCCTTCTATTTGGTAAGGAAAAATTACTTCCATGAATCATGGTCTCAATAGGTTTTTTGGCCTCATGAATTTTGATATCCCAATGGTTATCTTGGACACTTGGCAGGTTTTGGTTGTGGACTTGGTTCCCTCCATACAGCTATAAAATTCACGGTCGCGATTAGGAATGCGAACGTCACCAAAAATCACACTGTATGACAATCTGTCTTCCTTGACTGGATCATGGCTGCGATTTGCTCCATGAATTTATCTAGATGAAGTTCATCCATCCTTATTGCAAGGTCACAGTCGCGATTTAGAGGTTCTTGATAATGAATTTGGATGTCTTACTCAATGTTAGAGATTTAGACTTCCATCCAACTTCCAATGAAACCCTAACTTAAAAACTGCAAAAATAACACTTAAATAAGATGTTAGCACCTAACAATCTTCATTGTCAAGATCAAAAGAGACCTTTGACTTAGGTTTAACCAACCTAGTCCAACAGATTAATTATGTTTTAGGGTAGGTTGGGTTTGATCTAAGGCTTTCTTAAGCTTTGCTCCTTTTCCTTTGCAACCTCCCATTACATTTTTAAGAGTAAAATCAAATAGTTTTTCATCATTAGGCTTGCATCCTGGGGCCTAAAAACTAATGCTCACAAGTAGTCTAATAGAGGTTGGGCCAATATGCAGTCTTTTAATGTTTTTGTTTATACTTATACCTGTGTATGCTTTGTTATAAAATGGTTAATATATTTTAACACAAGATCTATAAAGTGTTCAAAATGAAATGAAGAAAAGTACTTAATGATGATGGAATGACATGAAAGAATTTTAATGATAAAATGTCATTTGGTACTTCATACTCGATGAATGAGTTAACAAATTCATTAGGGTGATGATTATTAAATATGAATTAATAATTCAAGCTACCTAACAAACTGGGCAAAGTTAAATAAATAATAATCATTTAAATGAGATGTCACATTTAGTGGTATGAGAGTCAGTAAATGGTCCTATAGATATGTGTAATGTGAATATGTTGTATATGATATATCAATTGTATTAATATTTGCATGCATTATCATATAAGATGGATCACCTCGTAGAGTTCATGTTGGCCCAAAGGTTAGGAATGAGTATGTTGAGTTTGTTCATGCATGTAAGCATGTTGAACATGTTGGAGAGAATCTTTAGCTGCTAGGAAATAATCCAATTACAAATGTAAACATAAATATCATACAGTTTACTGAAATGATGCAATGATTTGTAACACAACCACTTGCAGGACCTATAATATACAAAAATTATGATAAATTGTAGAAATAAGGGGCAATTAATTTTGCGGGCACTATAAATCCTAGTGAGGCAAAGGAATGGCTTAAAAGAATTAAAAGAATCTTAAATAGGCTTAAATGCGCCTTTAGAGCAAATTTTGAATTATGCAATACCTTTACTTCAAAATAATGCCTTAGACTGGTGGAAAATCAATGACTTTTACTTAGGATGATTTTCTAATGGAGTTTACAAACAAATACACACTAGTAGCATACTTAGATAAGAAAAAGATGGAGATTTTCTAGTTAAAGTAAAATGATATGACTATGGAGGATTATAAGCTACAATTTATTAAACTCTTAAGATATGCCTTAAATTTTATAATTATAAAGGAACTAAGGTGCTAGAAATTTGAGAGAGGTCTGAGGTTAGAAATTCAAGATCTAGTAGTAGTTAGGCTAGCCAATTACACTGTACTTAGTAGTAAATATTTGAACTAAAGAGGTGATCCAAGAGAAGAATGCAATTAAGGCTGAAAGGAAGCAAAGTTATGCATGATGGAGTGGAGAGCTAAACAAGGAAACAAAAAGAGATGGTTTGACATCATCTAGTGGATTAGGATTTCAAAGAGGTGTTGGTAATCAAAAAGGCAAAGGTTAGAGTTAGCCTAGTAGATCATTGTTAATAGCATCTGGAAGATGTAGCTATGATGGTTTTAAAATCTTAAAGGGTAGGAGAGGATTAGTTGGCACAATGGTAGACATGTCGTCCTAATTTGTACTAACTATGGAAGAACTCATTTTGGATTGTTAGGGGTCTAAGAAGCTTATTTGTTATACTTGTAGATAGTCAGGCCATATGAGTCAAGATTGTCTAATGGCAGGTGTGACTAGAGGAGAGTCACAGGTAGCTAAACAAAATGGTGTTGGGGAGAATGTTCATGACACAAGTAGAGGTAAAGGATGAGGTAGAGGCAAATGAAGTCATGGCAGAACAACTTTAGTTCTTAGTAGTGGACTAACAACCCATACTCAACCTTAAGCTAGAGTTTATGTTATTACTCGTCAAGAGGCTCTAGTATCTCTAGAAATTATCATTGGTACAATTTCTATTTGTAATTTAGATGTTTATGTTTTGATGGACCCCACATTCATTTTTGTCTTTAGAATTTGCATCACAGGTGCATGGTGTAGTTGAATCTTTAAGATATGATTTATGTGTTTTGATGCCAACTAGAGATAGTGTAATTGTAAACAAAGTGTGTAAAACTTGTCTAGTGCTAGTGTGTGGTGTGGTATTGGTCGTGGAATTAATATTGATGAATTTTAAATAATTTGATTTTATTTTGCTTAAGGACTGTTTGGTAAAGCATCATCCAGTCCTAGATTGTCATACTAAAAAATTGGTGATTAAATCTCTAAGATAGCTAAGAGTTATATTTTTGGAGAGTGCAAACTATTCAAACTTGTTTAATATTAGTTATTCAAGCTTTTTGATGGACTAAAGAAGGTTGTGATGTATTTCTAGCTAGTGTGGTGGACACAAATGTAAGCTTAAGATTGGTAGACATTCCTATAATAAGAGAGTTTCTAAAAGTATTTCTTAACGTCTTGCCTAATCAAGACATAACCAGGACGCATGGTCGTACCCTCTTTACTATGAACCAATCACATATTGGCACGACTATGCACATAATAGTGAACTTACAAAACCCATCAGGATTTCTTGATTATCTTCCAAGGTTTTCTTTTAAGAACCTCCAAACTTCTTAGTTTAAAGAAACCTAATGGGCATTATTTAAGGAGGCAAATCATGAAGAATGAAGGCATAGAGAGACACCCAAAGCTTGAGAAAAAGAGTAATCTAGAGGGAAAAACAATTCAAGGAGAAAAGACAAGGAATTTATAGGGAATAAGGTACGTCCAATTAAGGCAATTCAAGAATGAGTCTATGGCTTCCTTTGCAATTAATTTGATTATTTTCTCTTCTTTTATTTTTTTTTATCATGAACTAAAAACTTAAAGGCTATGGTTGTAGATGGATCTTAAGTGACTATATTAGATTTTCTTAATCTAAATCTTTGGGTTTCATTCATTCTAAGTGTTAGTGATTGTTGAATGCTTATTATTATTGATTGACTAGTTATTGAACATAGTTTCGTGAATCGACTATCATGAGATTTTCTTATGTAATAGATCCTTTAACAATTCCCTTATTTTTTTTATGTGTTGAGAAACCTTAATAAAGCATTATTATCTTTGAAGTCTTGTTTAGTAAGATAATTACATGATGTTTAACTTATATGTTGAGAAACTATTAACATGCTTTTGTATGTTGATTGAAACTTGAGAGAGATTGATTAATCACCTTAGCGACTTCATAGTAGCACTTGAAGAATGAACCAATTGTATGAAAATTAGAAATCACCAAGTGATGTTGAACCCTTAGCCACCATTTCTCCATTGATTGGTTTCATTTAGTACAATTGTTTAATCTTATTTTCTTCTTTACATTTTCAATTCTCATTTACATTGGATCTCTAGATAATATATGATACATGATACTTAGTATTTAAACTTAATCCTCATAGGAATGATATTTGTACTAATATGCACACTTTATTACTTATGAATAGTGCATTTATAGTGTAAGGGTTTTATACATCACACATACTTGCAATAAAGGTTTTAGGGCCATTATCAAGGATCAATGACTTTAATACTAAGTTATTGTTTCTTATTAACCTAGAATTTTGTTTCCATTTTTAATCTTATTTCTTGTTTCTTTGCTTTAGGTACATGACTAAACTCGAAACCAAGAAAATGAAGAAGACTTACTTCCTCACAATCCTGAAATTGAATGCACTCTAATAAAAAAAGGTCAGAATATCAATAAAATTAAGAGATGGCAAATCGGGGGGGGATAGGGGGAGGGGGACTAACCTTTGAAGGAATTCCCCGCACCACCACTTGAAGGATTAGACCTGGTTATCACTTTACCAAGCATGAATGTAAATACTTTTGAAATCAAGCTAGCATTCATTCAATTGCTTACCAACACTTTTCAATTGCATGGCTATTTCACGAAGATCCTAATACTTATATACCAAACTTTTTAGAGATTTATGACACCTTTAGGCAAAATGGAATGTCTTCAAATATGATAAGACTGTGTCTTTTAACATTCACTCTTAAGGATAAGGCTAAGGCATGGATAAATTTATTGGAGCCTAGAAGCATCGCAACTTAGGACCAACTCTCTCAAACATTCCTTGGCAAATACTTCCCTCTATTAAAGATAAGAAGACTTAGAAATGAGATTACTATATTTAGCTAACAAAATGAAGAAACCTTATAAGAAGCTTTGGAGTAATTCAAAGATCTTTTAAGCGGGTGCCTAAATCATCAAATTGTAAAATGGTTAATCATGCATACCTTCTATAATGGACTCTTTGGGCAAACCAAGATCACCATAGATGCAATAGCAAGAGGATCTCTCTTGAATAAAATAATAGATATGGTTTATGATTTGATTGAAATAATGGCAAAGAACTATCAAGCCCAAGAAAGGACTATGCCAAAGAAAGTAACAAAGATACAAAACATGGATGCATTACAACCCTTGCAAGCTCAAGTATCATCTCTATCCAAGCAATGGAGTTCTTTTAATTGTAATATGGTGTTTCTTCTTTCTTATAGGTTATGTATGACTTTGATGGGGAAAACGGGCATAAGAGTATTGATTATTAAGTAGGGAACCCATTTGCTCAAGAGGAAGTGAACTATATAGGAAATTTCAACCATCAACCTAATAACCCATACTTCGATACATATAACATGGGTTGGAAAAATCACCTAAATTTCTCTTAAACAAACAACAATGCCCTAAATCCCAAAACTTAATGACTACCACCTAGTTTCCAAATCCCATGACTACCAACCTCAAAAAAAGAAATCAAACCTAAAAAATGTAATGGAAAAATTCATATCCAAAATCGATGCTAGGTTTGATCACAGCTTGATGCCAAAATAGACTTAGCCACTAAAAATCACTCATCTTTCATCCATAACCTTTAGATCTAAGTGGGCTAAATGATACAAATGAGGTTGGATTGATCCTTACCTGTATGTTAAAGAATAGTTGCCCAAAATCTATCAAACCAAGTATTGGAGTTTTGATCTTCAAATCCCAACTAGACCTCTAGAAAACTTATTTCTAGCAGCTTAAGTTATAAAGATTCAAAGTTGTGTTAACTCAAACCTTAAATTAACCAAGCCAATTTAAGATCAGAATTAACAAGTTTGTGAAATTATTAAGCCTTCACTCAATAATCTCACCAAGTCCAGTCAAGAACTCAAGAAGAGAATTTAATCTCACAAGCAAAATTGCTAACAATAATAATATTGATTGAATTATTAATCTCTCTTGACAGAATATGATGGCTATTTATAGCCTTACGATGCTTAATCCAAAACCAATTAGGATTTCGTTTACATTCCCTAACATAATTCAATATTTCCTAATGTAATAAGGAAAAGGCAATCCTAAACTAAATAGGAAAACTAAGGAAACATTATGATTGGTCAACAAGATTAGACCAAGATACTTTCCTAACTAAAGAACAACTCTTCCTA
Source organism: Omphalea diandra (assembly GCA_949677035.1). Classification (NCBI taxonomy): domain Eukaryota; kingdom Viridiplantae; phylum Streptophyta; class Magnoliopsida; order Malpighiales; family Euphorbiaceae; genus Omphalea; species Omphalea diandra. The sequence continues at coordinate 6,777 of CATIWR010099714.1, read as the reverse complement.
AATGGAAAAGGAAAAGGATTCAACCTAATGAGGAAATCCTAATGGCATTAGGAAATCTTGCAAGAATCTTTGACTTTGGGCCTTATTTCCTTGCTTACATGACTTGGGCTTCCTTTTACATGCCTTGGGCTTCTTTTTACATGCCTTAGCCGAATTGGGTCATGCTTGGATGCTCTCCACAAGTTGGGCTCCATTGTATTAAGTTAAGTGCTCGATTTGAAGAGTTTAAGCTCCCATCAGCTTTTAATTGGCTTCACACATCCGTTGCTCTTATTGGGCTAATCAAAGTGTAATTCCTTATTGCATGAATGCTCCAATTACATCCTTAAACTTCTTTAGCTTTCCCTTTATGATTGGGCCTTGAAGTTGAAGTGGATCCTTTGCTTAGCCTTAACTGTTTGCATCAATCTGGTTTGATCTACCATGGGATCCTTTGCTTAGCAACTGATTATTGCTTTAGGTAAGGGTTCCTCTTGTAGTAACTTTTCTTGGGCATGTGTTTTATGTTTTTTTTTTATGGCTTTAACTTTTGCATGGACCACCCTTGTGGGTTTTCAATCCAGCGAGCCACTCACTTTTGCTTAGGTTGCCTTTTCAGATTTTCAACATAACAAGCATATTTTATTTTTCTTTTCTTTCTTTTTTTTTTTCTTATTTTTTTCCTTTTTTTAAGACATGGATATAAGAGAGATTGAGCCTTTAGCTACCCCAGCCATAAATGTGAGGCTTTACTATCCATAACATCATTCAAACTACCGTTTGTCAAGGTTGGTTGCTACTAGGGCTAAGTGGAATGAGTAAATATCCCATATCACTATCATCAACATCCATTGGAGTTGTTCGTGGTAGAATTTGACACGTGTTGCCTTGAGGACTTACGAGGATTATGTCATTCTTCCTCCTTTAGCCTCGGGCACATTTTATGACCTAGCCCATATGTGTTGCCAATTTAGTGCTCCTTTATTCGAGGTACAGTTCCTCACTTCATTTGTGAAGGGTCCTTTATCCCAATGCTTTTTTAGGTAGGGTTGAGGCTATATGCACCAGCCACCATATATATGACTTCTATATCAGTCGAGACTCTCAGCATGATGATGATGTGAACAACATGGCATGGTTATGTGACCTTTAAAGCTATATACATCACATTACCAAAATAGTAAACAATGATCCTTCATAAAAAAGATCATTTTATATTTACTTTTAGTTCAAAAGCATGTATGATTAATTCACTTTAACTATGCAAATGTACTTCCAATTGATATTATGCTTAACATGAATCATTTACATTTGGCATTTTATATGTTACTTAGGTGCATAATTTCTAATTTTAATGTTGGCACATTAGAACATCTAATTGTCTTACCTAATGCCTCTATCTTTCTAGTCCTTTGTTCATTCACCCTTGTCTTTCCCATCATCATCCAGTTATCCTGTCAATGGTCCCCTAGTGGTTAGTTGCACTCTATTGACTTTTGTTTGCATTATTTTATTTATTATTATTTTTTCATGATCTAACTTTTGCCTATGCCGCCCTTTTGAGTTTTCGACTTAGCAAGCTTTTCTTTAATTATTTTTTTTCATTTTTATTAACTTTATGCCCTAAGTTTTTCCTAAGTCATTCTTTTGGGTTTTTGACTTAGCATACTATTTTACTTTTCTCACATGTCACATGAAATACTTCTTCAACCGATCTAAGTTCACTAGCTCGGTGAATTCATTCCCATCCATATCTGCCAATTTCACTACTCCACCTGAGTATATCTACTTGACAACATATGGGCTTTCCTAATTCAGCTTGAACTTTCCTCAAGGATCCTTTGTTTGTGGTTAGACTGTCTTTAGCACCAGATCATCGATCCTCTTTACACAGGGCTTGACTTTATTGTTAAATGTGCAAGTTATCATAGCTTGATATAGTTGAATGTGGCATAGGGCCTTTAGCCTTTTCTCATCCAACAAAGCCAATTGTTCAAGTCTACTCCTAATCCATTAGCACTCAAGAATGCCAGACTCAACTAATACCTATAAGAACTTCACCTCTAACACAATTGGTAACACTGCCTCCATTCCATATACCAAAGAGTATGATGTTATTTCGGTCGACGTCCTTGCTATAGTTTGATAACCCCACAATGCAAAAGGTAATTTCTAGGACCATTCTTTATATGTCTCAACTATTTTGGCAAGTATTCTTTTAATGTTCTTATTTGTCGTTTCCATTGCTCTCTTAGCCTATAGTCTGTAAGGTAATGACTTTTGGTGGACCACCCCATATTTTTTCCAACATAGCCTTAACCTCAAAATGAACACCATTATCTATAACAACATGGTACAACACACCATAGTGACATATAAGGTTTCTTTCAATGAATCATGCCATTTGCTTACCATTAACTTACTGAAGGCTTCAGCCTTGACCCACTTCGAGAAATAGTCCACCACCACTACAACATATCTATGCCCCTTCATAGAAACTAGTATGATTTATCCAATCACATGTGGTGCCTGCTAGATGCTATCAGAACTAGAGAGCTACTAAGACCTCTAGTACTTGCTAGAAATCTACTAAGATGACCAATACCTTTCAAATTCCACTAAAAACATGTAATCCACACTGATACCTACTAGATAGCTATCATAACAAACTTACTACATGCTAGAGAGCTACTAAGACCTAAGTACTTGCTAGAAAGATGCTAAGATGCCTAATACATGTTAGAAAGCTACTAGAAACATATAAGAACAACCTTGGTACTTTTTAAAAAGCTACTAAGACCTCTAGTACCTACCTTCTAGATAGCTATTAGAAAGTAGTTAGAAACATACAAGAATACACTAGTACTTGTTAGAGAGCTACCAAAACAAACTTTAGCATTTGCTCGAGGAGTTACTAGAGAATTGTATCCTTTGGTATCTTTTCCTAGTGTCTACATTTTTGCATTGCTTTATTAAGTCTTGTTCAAATGCTCATTTCTCAAATTTCATTTTTCTCATCCTACAAGGCAAGGGGAAAAACTATGAGCAGCATAATGATAAAAAACTAATATATTTGTTCCTGAAGAATACAAGAGAGTTGCAAAAAAAAAAAAAATGTAAAGGCCTAAGGAAGCCTTAGATTAAACCCAAAACCAAGTTGAAGCCTAACTAAACCCAAGTTTCATAGCCAAGGTTGAAACCCTAATTAGTGGAAGATTCTAGAACCTTAACCATTGTTAAGTCCTGGCTGTATAGACCATTATGGAATCTTAATTCTAGAAGGTTTATGACCCTTGTTTGTTCTGGATCATGAATGGAATGCAACTAGGGCTATCTTAGCTTTAGTGTATCCCTCTCCCTTTATAAATAACCCCTTCCCTCCCCTCCCTTCTCCCCCCCCCCCCTCCCCCTCAAATTGAAAAGGGATGGGGGCTTAAAAAACCCTAGAGTTACTTGGCTAGACATATTATAAACCTTTCCTTCTTCTCCTTTCGGGTTCTTTCTTCTTTAGGGTTTTCTTATGGTTATATTGAGAACTTTATTAATAGAATGAGCGTAGGTCTTATGACTAAGGACCCCTTATTCATTTAAATAATGGGACAATGAATAAGTTTTGGGTTATGTTCTATGATTTTCATGCCCCAAACTATCTCTTTTTTTCTTATATCCCATGTTTTATTAAGTGCCGTATTTTTTATTTTGATACCATTTTGGCCATAACCAAGAGAGGGGTTCATCATCCCAATTATCCTAAGAGCCTTGTGATTTTTGTTAGCATTTTTTTTTATTATGGTTATACTCTAAAAACCATCACCATGGAAATGGGTGACTAGCTCTTTAGCTAGCTCATTCCTTTCATTAATCTTTGAATGGCTATTTTGATTAGAGTTGGCAAGAAAGATTAATTCTTAGTGACCCCCATTATGTCATATCACATGGTTGTTATCTTGAATATATTATTGGCTTAATGATAATTATTTTTTAATTAACATCCTACCCTCCTAAATGGTGAATGGTGTGTTTGTAGATGCTTATCTACTTAGGAGTATTTTGGAGAATGGTTCAATAACCCTGTGATCCCATTTGCCAACATTTTGCCCAAGGCTTTTGTTATCCTCCAAAGTGCATTCATTTGTCTTGTTTAATATGTTTCATTTTTTTTTATGACTCGTGTTTGTTTTTTATTTTTATTTTATGATTCATGTATTAATCTTGGACTTAGGATATGCCTAGATTCCCTTAACGAGTAGGTTTAGTGAGCCCCTCTCACTTGGGTACTTTTCATATTATGATTATTGCTCTGTCTTTTTAATGATCACTATCTTGTTTTCCCTTCTTGTGTGTAGGTGGCCATATACATAAGCATGGTGCTTTAGATTATGTATGATTATGGTTACTTGATATGCATGACCTACCCATTTGACATTAGATGTATCCCCCTTCCTATGAGTTTGGTTGTAAATGCTTTGATGACATGTTTGATAAAATGCGCTAAAAATATGCTTAAGAGTAGGCTAGCTAATAATAAAGTTAAAATAGTAAAATGTGAACCACAGATGCTCGAATGTCGCATTCCTAAATCTAAATAGCTTAGAGGTACCTAACCTTTTCTTCAAGCCATACCCAATTTTTAACCTAATCTCTAATGAGGTAAAGATGAATTGGGCCTTCTATATAACTTAGGTTCAGAATTTATCCTTGCCTAGATTCTTATCCGAATAAATTTAGATGGTGACTCCATGCTTCATAAGGGATAATACCAATTTGTTGTTTTACCTTGGCCTTTTGTGGATCACAAATTGGAGATAGGGCTTTTATCTCACTTGAAGGCTAAAGGATCCCCTATTGATCCAAACACGAGCCATAAATTTCAGGTTACTACTAATGTATAACCCTCATCCTCTCGATCCCCTATCTTTTCGATCCAAGGATCCACCATTGATCTAAACACGAGCCATAATTTGAGGTTATTACTAATGTATAATCCCAATACTCTCAATCTCCCATTCATCGATAAAAGGTAAGAGTCATAAGTAAGTTTCCACTACTTCAAGCACATCCCCTAAAAATCATTCTAGTACGCCTTCTAATGTGAGAAAAGATGCCATTAGACAATGAAATTAGTCATAGTTGTATCTCTTCAACAATATTGGCCATTTCATAAGGAGGAACCTTGTTGTAGTTATTGCAGTATTCGACAACCATTAAGGAATCAGTTTCAAATAAAATGTTTTACAAAACCAAGGTGGATGCAAACTTGATTGCTTCCCTAATGAAAAAGCTTTTGCCACAAGAGGAGATCAATAATGGGAGAAGCAAGTCCTAATATGCTTAACATTCCTTTTTTTTATCCTTGCAAATAAACATTATCAAGGATGGCTTTGACATTGACACAATGGTTACATCACTATTAATTTAAGGAAACCTTGTGGTGGTTTGGACTAGCCTATTGTAGTTACTCAGTTATGGTGATTACTCATTTGGTTTAGACTTGTGACTTTTTATTGGCTATATTCTTCCTAGGATTGAATTGCTAAAGCTTTGGTTTCCAAAGTATTAATGATTTTGCTTTTGAAAATTGCATTATTATGAGATTTCCACATATGCCAATGACCCTAAGCCATCAGATGAATCAGTTATTATTCCTCGCTTACCTTCAAACAGTCAACCAAGAATTCCTAGAAGTTAAAATCTTTATTTGCTTAGCACCAAATCCATTTCGAATTCTAAGCAAGCCCTAGGTGGCTCTAACATGTGGGCATTTGAGAAGAGTGTGTGTTATAGTTTCCAAACTAGCTCCGCATATGTTGCAAGCACCAAAATTAGTGATACCTCTCCTAAACAAATTTGCCTTCTCCGTTAGTGCTTTTGTCACACACTTTCATAAGAAAGAGGAGATTTTTTGTTGAACCTATCATTTCCATATTGAGTTATAGCACTTTTTGCTCTCTAAAACTTGATGTGCAGAGTGAGTATAGGTTTGTCTAAGCCCATATTATGTACAAGTCACATAATATCTCGATTTAACAATGTATACCAAATTTTTCACATAGTGCCAAACTAACTGATCCTCAGTATTAGGCATGCATACTGGAATTTGCAAAATAGCCTACTAGGCACCCATCATTGTCCCATATAAAAATAGTTTTGCCATTCCATACATATCACTTTAGACCTTTGGCTAGTAATTCCCTACCTTCCAATATACTTGCCCACACCGATGATGGTTTTCTACCTTTCTGTGCCTTTATGAAACTAATATTCTTAAAATACATAGCTTTGAACACCTTCACCCATAAGCTATTTGTTTTGTTCAATAATCTTCAATATTGTTTCATTAACAAGGCTTGGTTAAAGCATTTAAGATCTCTATAGCCCATCCTACCATCAGATTTGCTCCTTGTGATCAACTTCCATCTAAGATAGTGCACACTTTACCTTTCCACATCCAACTAAGGGATCCAACTAATCACCTCCTCTCTAATCATTGAACTCTCCTTCCTGTACAACTTTTTGAAAAAGCTTAAAGCTTCCTTTTTAATTGCCTCACCTCCTTACACCCATCTACCATCAGCTTCTCTTATCTAGGCTAAACTATTACTTTTTCTCCTGTGTGTGGTGGTTTGATGGAAGAAGTGGGTGTTTTGGTCCCCGTAATTGATACAAACAAGGTTGGATTAGATTCCTTACCCGTATGCTTGAGAATAGTTGCCCAGATCTATCAAAACAAGTATTGGAGTTTTGATCTTCAAATCCCAACTAGACCTCTAGAAAACTTGTTTCTAGCAACCTAAGTTA
>CATIWR010099705.1:0-14408 GCA_949677035.1 Omphalea diandra | reverse complement strand
CACACACACACACCCACACACACACACACACACACACACACACACACACACACATATATATATATATATATATATATATATATATATATATATATATATATATATATATATATATATTTGGAATGTTCAATTTAACAGCTTATCATCATGAGTTGTCTTAATTGATTTGTTTTGTTAAATATGATACAAAGAAAGCAATAAAAGATCTTGAGTTATTCCTTTTAGTTGTGGCCATTATTTAGGTTTGTGATATTGAATTACCTGCCAGTTGAGGAACAATTACCTATGAAAAAAAGGCTTAACTTTTATAATTAGAAAAACAAAAATTGGGCCAAAGGTATGAGAGAATGATGCTTTTCCTCTTGATCCATGTCTTTCTTAATGAATGGATGGAGAAGTGAGGCATATGTTGAAATTTTTGTGTGAGCTAATACTAATTATGGGTTTGTTTTAATTATTTATAAAACGGACTGAATAATATAGTTTATTGATTAGTGGGTAAGCCTAATTAAATTGTGATCAAATGAGTTATGAGCTTATGACACCTTTAGTGGGCCGATATGGAAGACAGTCAGTGTAAGTCTATTTTAACATGGACCTGTGATGGGTGGGCCTATTAAAATCTATTATAAATAGACCAAGTCTCATCTTCTGCCTTTATAATGATAACCCTAATTCTAGTTGCTACGCCCATTATAGCCATCTTGTGAGAAGGTCAAGGAGAGGAAGACCTAGCTTTCATTTTTAACCATTCTGACCTATTATCTCAGTGTTCAATTTTCAATGATTGCAATTATGGCGCAAAACAATTTCATAACTACCGTGCAAATAGATACATAACTTGTTTCCACTTAATTATGAATGATGTTCTAAATTCATGTACTAGATCCTAAATTATAACATATGGTATTAGAGCTCAAATTGTACATGATTTAGAACTCTAAATATTTTGTATTGCTAACAAAAAAAAAAAATTTTGGTCAGAGTTAGGTCATCCCACCATAGTCAATTGCCTTTTTATGTATTGAATCTGCCTCTACCGTTACAAACTCTTCTATTAGTGCGGACGGTTGGTGAGGCGAACAAAGTATAATATGTCGCTGGTTCGAAACCCGCGTTCCCTTTTCTGGCATATTTTTTTTTCTCTCCTTCCTTCTCTTCTGCCAAATAGGTCATGACCCAACAAACTAACAAAAACCTTTTTCTTTCCAAAACCTAACTCTCTCAAAACAGGCAGTGCGCTTTGTCCCTCATTTTTGTTCCTTGGCTTCGGCACGCTCTACCCTCATTTTTGTCCCTTTTTCTTTTGTTCCAATTTCGTTCGCAAAGCAAGAAGCCCACAAATGATGGGTTTGATTTGTTTGTTGATTGGTTTGTGTTAGTTGTTTCTTTGATGATTGGTTTTTGTGTTGTTTGATTTGTCCATTGATGGTCTTTCTGATGTGCAAAATGGAATTGCTTGTTTTCTGCCATAGACCATTTCCTTTCCGATATGAGATCTATGTTTCTGTAAAAAAAAAAAAAAAAAAGGAGGGGAGAAGGATGTGTGTTGTGGGTCTCGAACCCATGACCACGGAGCTCCTAGCCTTGAACTTGGCTAACTGAACTAAGTCAATTACTTGTCAATTTCTTCTGCGAGCAAATATTTAGATAAACATGCTTATATTCATGTACATCATGATATATTTTAATTTTATTTCAATAATTATTAATATATATACATATAAATATTTAAGTGGTTTGTGTATAGTTAATTATCAGTTTATTATTTAGTGATATTAATTTTATGATAAAAATAAATAAATAAATAATAAATATTTGTTTTGTACATATATGAGAAAATAATCATGTGTTTAAAATTAAAGTATATTGTGTTTGGTATCTTGTATATTTTTGAAATATATATTTGTGTTTGGTATGTATTTTAATTGGGCTTTTATAAATCTCTAATTAAAAATAATTTTATGGGTTGATATGAGTGTTACCATCAAAGTGGGACATCCATTGAAATTCGTAGAGTTACTTTTAATTTTTGCAAAGAGATAATTCTAAATTAATGTATATAATAACTTTCCTAAATGGAGTTATTAGATGCATCGATTTTAGGAGTGTTTGTTGGAATAAAGAGATAATTCCAAAATAATGTATGTAATAACCTGAACAAAAGGGGTTATTAGATGCATTGATTTTGGGAGTGATTGTTGAGATAAAGCTATTTGTGCTTAGAGTTGCATTAGTCTAGAGAGTCTGTCTGCCCAAAGGGGATAAATTTCTCGAAACTAGTGTGATCTCAATTGTGTGCTTCATAACTATAAATTCTATTGCATGTGCATGTTCTGCCTAAAGGGGAATATGTAGTGATGCCAGAATTTTCTAGATTGTGTAAATTATAAATTTGTTTTTTGTACATAGCCCAATTCTAATACATGCTTTTGTTTTGCGCAAACAGTCTCCTTTAGTCTCAACAATAGTACTGTAATTGTTGAACTCCTGACGAGCACAAACTTTAATAGGTGGAAAGAAGACATTTTGTTTGTTTTGGGAATAGGTGAGATTGATTATGCCCTTTATGAAAATGAGTCTGCTAAACCCACCTGTGAAAGCAATATTGAAGAAAAAAAATTACATGTGAGGTGGGAGAGATTGAATCGTCTCAGTCTTACGACCATGAGGAAAACTATTCCTGAATACCTTAGGAGTAGTTTGCCCACTGATGTTACTGACAAAGCTTTTCTTGCTACTGTAGAAGATAGATACTTTGTATCCGATAAGGCTGAGGTTGGGACCCTAATGAGTCAGTTAACCAGTATGAGATACAATCATAGTGGGAATGTAAGGGATTACATTCTAAATATGGTTCACCTTCGAACCAAATTTAAGGGTCTGAAGCTTGAGATTTTTGATGAATTTATTGTTCACCAAGCTTTAAACACCTTACCTCCTGAATTCAGCCAAATCAAGACTGCCTACAACACCTAAAATACTATTTGGACCATTAATGACCTTATAACCAAGTGTGATGTTGAGGAAAAGAAAATTAGGAAAAAAAAGGATGAGGTTGTCATGCTATTGACACAACCCAGTGGTGATCCTAAAAAGGATAAAGGTAAGTTTAAACCTAATTATTATGCTCCTAAAAGGAATCAAAATTTTAAATGGCATGGTAAGAGTCAGACCAAGAAGGGAGGAGATTTTGGAGTTATCCACAGAAGTAAGGTGAAATGTTTCTTTTGTCATAAAAAAGGTCATAAGAGAAAAGATTGTTATCAATTCACAACTTGGTTAAAGAAGAAAGAAGAAGAAGGTATTCATTTGGCTTATGTTTGCTTTGAATCTTATATGGTTAATATACCACCAAATTTTTGGTGGCTTGATAGTGGTGCAACTGTTCATGTTGTTATTACCTTGCAAGGGTTCATAAGCAAACGAGAGCCAAGTGAAAGGGGGTCTAAACTTAGAGTTGGAAATAATTTGGAGATAGATGTCGAGCAAAAAGGAGTAGTTAGGTTAATATTGAAATTTGGATTTTGTCTACTTTTGGAAAACACCTTTTATGTTTCATGTTTTAGGAGAAATTTGGTTTCTGTTTCTGTTTTGGATAAAATTAGATATTATTTTGCTATTGGTAAGGAAGAGCCAATTTGTTTTTAGATTCTAAATTGATCGGTGAATGTATTTTGTTCGATAATTTATGTAGATTGTGTTTGGATGATGCAAGAGATTGTGAACGTTATTGTGAAACCAATATTGTGGCCAAACGATCCTTAATTAAAGAAAAATCCTTTTCATTATGGCATAAATGTTTAGGTCATATATCTAGAGAAAGAATTGGAAGACTAGTGAAAGATGATTCCTTCTCTTGATTTTGAAGATCTAGATGTTTGTGTGTATTGTATAAAGGGTAAATTGACTAAGAATAAAAAAAAGGTGCTAATAGAAGTTTAGATCTTCTAGAGATTATTCATATTGATATCAATGGACCTTACTCATCTATTCTTTATGGCATTAAATATTTCATGACCTTCATTGATGATTTTTCACGTTATGATTATTTAGACTTGATAAAGGAGAAATCAGATGCTATTGAGATATTCAAAATTTTCAAAACTGAGGTTGAAAAATAATTAGAAAACGTCATTAAAATTGTGAGGTTTGATCAAAGGGGTGAATATTATGGCAAATATAATGAGACTGGTCAACATATGAGAGAGTTTGCCAAATATTTATAAGAATATGGAATAGTTGCTTAATATACCATACCTGGTAGTCTCGAACAAAATGGTGTTACTGAAAAACGCAATCGTACTTTAAAGGATATGATGAGGAACATGATGAGAAGGTCTAACTTACCTTAATTCTTATGGGATGAGACTATTAAAACTGCCATTTATATTTTGAACCGTATTTCTAGCAAATTTATACCCAAAACACCTTGTTAGTTGTGGACAGGTAGAAGACCTAGTTTGAACCATTTTCGTGTTTGGGGTTGTCTTGCTGAGGTTAGAATATATAATTCAAATGAGAAAAAGATTGACCCTAGAACTACCCATTATTTCTTTATTGGGTACCCAACCCATTCTAAAGGATACAAGTTCTATTGTCTTGCACGTGGCACAAGGATTGTAGAGTCTATGACTGCGAAATTTTTTGAGATGGATGTTGTTGCTCTAGATTTTTCTCAACTTCCTATTCATAGTGTACAAAATGAAATTGCAACCATTCTTTTACCTTTATCTCATGAAAGAATTATAAGGGTTATTGTTCAAATAGGTAGTGATGATGAGGGTGCAATTGATCTTCCTCCTCCTATTAAGAATCCTCCAGAGCCTATTGTAGTTGAATCATTACCTGTTAAAAGGTTTGTTAAGGCAAAAAGGTCAGCAATTGCAGATGATTATGAGGTCTATCTTGGTAAAGGTGATTATAATATAGGTCATGTTATTGATCTTGTATCTTATGATGAGACTGTTAATAGTGTTTGTTATGATTTCTAGATTGATGTTATGAAAGATGAGATGACATCAATGAATCATAACGGAGTTTGGGAACTAGTGAAAGTTCCTTCTAATAATAAAACCATAGGTTGCAAATGGGTATTCAACACCAAGAAGGATTCTAAAGGAAATGTTGAGAAATTTAAAGTCAGATTGGTTGCTAAGGGGTTTACACAACGTGAAGGTGTTGATTATAATGAGACTTTTTTCCCTATTTCCTCTAAAGATTCCTTTATGATAATTATCATCTTGGTTGCTCATTTTGATTTAGAATTGCATCAAATGGATGTCAAGATGACATTCTTAAATAGTGATTTGGGTGAAGAAGTTTACATGATATAATCGAAAGGTTTTAAAGAAAGTGATAAAGAATACCTAGTTTATAAGCTGAAGAACTCTATTTATGGTCTTAAACAAGCTTCTCATCAATGGTATCTCAAATTTGATGAGGTAGTCACTTCACTTGATTTTATAGAGAACAAGATAGATCAGTGCATTTACCCTAAGATCAGTGGGAGTAAATTTATATTTCTTGTTCTTTATATTGATGATATTTTGTTAGCTAGTAATGACATGGGGATGATTTGTGAAACTAAACAGTTACTCTCTAGGACTTTTAATATGAAAGATCTTGGAGAGGCATCTTTTATTTTGGGTATTGACATTCGTCGTGATCGGTCTCATCATATATTAGGTCTTTCTCAAAGGGCCTATATTGATCGTATGCTCAGTAGGTTCAATATGGAATCTTTCAAAGGTGGTGATACTCCTGTGGTGAAAGGAGATAAATTCAGTAAGGAGCAGTGCCCTAAAAGTGATATAGAGAAACAAATCATAAATAATATTCCTTATGCAAGTGCAATTGATAGCTTGATGTACACCTAGGTGTGTACAAGACTAGATATTGCATACATTATTGGTGTTCTTAGTCGATATCTTTCTAATCGTAGATGGGATCATTGGGTAGCTCCTAAGAAGGTCATGAGATACTTACAAAAGACAAAAGATTATATATTGGTTTACAGGCATATGGATGATCTTGAAGTAGTGGGGTATTCAGACTCTGATTTTGTAGGCTATCAAGATGATATGAAATCCACTACGGGTTATATTTTTGTACTTGCTAGTGGTGTTATTTCGTGGAAGACTGTTAAACAAACATTTACACCTTCTTCTACTATGTAAGCTGAGTTTGTTGCATGTTATGGTGCTAGTACACAAACTATATGGCTAAAGAATTTTATTTTTGATTTGCTTGTGGTTGATTCTGTTGCTAGACCACTTCAAATCTATTGTGATAATAATGTTGTTGTGTTCTTCTCTAAGAACAATAAAAGTTTGAGTGGTTTTAAGCATATGGAGATTAAATATCTTGCAGTAAGAGACTTAGTAAAGAAAGGAGACATTGAGATTTAGTACATTAGTACTGATTTGATGTTAACTGATCCTCTAACCAAAGGACTCAGACCCATAATTTTTAAGAAACATGTTTGTGATATGGATGTTGTAGAGTCTTTTGATGTGTTTAGTTAGTGGGAGTTTTGTGCTTGGAATTGAACGTCTAAGTCAAATAATTTTGTAACATTGCTTATTCATATTTATTTATATGAGTTAAGTGCTTTTGTGGTTATTTGTAATGCATATGTACACATTCTATATATATAGCATGCTATGAGTTATGCGTGTTGTGCTTAAGATTGATGTGATTATCTTAAGCTATATAAGTTTCCAATTGTGTTTCTGGAAACAAAGACTAAGGCATATATTGTGTGTATTTTCAAAATGGAAATAAAAGCCTTATTGTGAAGTCTTGTGAATTTCTCTTGCTCATTTGAGCATGTGTGAAAGAGAAATATTTAGAGGACTGACAAAGAAAGTAGTGTATTGATCACATGTGAGTGTTATTTTATTACTACACTGTCATATCAGAATCCAGGTCGGTTAAGTTGTCAATATTTGTGACTATGGATTGGTACTGTGTCAATAAGGGACATAATTACTGTCATGATCCGATATTGATAATTTAATATGGACATGATTATGTTTAAGGTGTCATTTTATCAATAAACTATATGTTTTCCAAAATTTTGTGGCCACATTTGAGTTTAAAGTATTCAGTCTGAGAATCGTTTTCAAAAATGTTTTCTTCATAAAACATGAAAACTTATAATTAATATTGCTCAAGTGGAAAAATGTTGAAATTTTTGTGTGGGCTAATATTAATTATGAGTTTGTTTTAATTATTTATAAAACGGAATGAATAATATAATTTATTGATTAGTGAGTATGTCCAATTAAAATATAATCAAATGGGTTATGGACTTATAACACCTTTAGTGGGCTAATATGGAAGACGGTCAGTGTAGACCTATTTTAACATGGACCTGTGATAGGTGGGCCTGTTAAAATTTATTATAAATAGGTTAAGTCTCCTCTCATGCCTTCATAATGATAACCCTAACTCTAGTTGTTACGCCCATTGTAGTCGTCTTGTGAGAATGTTAAGAAGAGGAAGACCTACCTTTTGTTTTTAACTCTTCTGACCTATTATCTCAATGTTCAATTTTCAGTGGTCGCAATTATGATGCAGAACAATTTCGTAACTACTGCGCAAATAGGTACACAACTTGTTTATGCTTAGTTATGAATGATGTTCTAAATTCATGTATTAGATCCTAAATTATAACAACATACTCATCCAAATAATTTAGACGGAATGAGATAGATAAAACACGAGAGAGAACAAAATATATTTTGAACAAACAGAGATCGAGGCAGGGATTAGTACCACTCACATGAGTCGATAAAAGAGGCAAATTATGGTATCACGGACCAGGAAAGTTATTACATATCTATTTTCTTATACATAATATATAAACTTAATATTTAAAATATCACTCTATTTTCTATATTTTAAGTTATAACAATTTATATTTCATTATGCATATTGTTTTATTTCAAAAATTTCTGATAATAATATGATTAAAATTTAAATCTAAATGAATTTAACTCACAGCGTATGAGTTGCTTTACAATTAATATATAATATTCTAATATAACATGGATTTCAAATTAAAATTAAAATATAAATTTTATATTAACAATAATTATTTTTCAAGTAGAACAAAATTATTTTCTTTATCTTAAAAAGATTGTCTGCTATTCATTTTTTAAATATCTTAAAATACTTGCTCATTTTTATTAATTATAATCAATTTTTATAATTTACCTTCATTAATTATTCAAATAATAAAATACATTTAGTTTTTCATTAAATATAATTAAGAATATAAATGAAAATTATATTATATATTATGAGTTCACAAAATATTTTATATGTTTTTTAAAACAATGTGAAAAATGATATTTTTAGGACAAAGAGTATCATAGTCAATTAATGTATAAAATTTTAATATTATATAGATTTTATATTAAAATTATAATAAGAATTACTAACTAGTTTATTCATAATAAATTTTAAGTTTTTCTCTTTATGATAATTTTTTAAAATTTAATTTTATGTTATTTATTATTGATTTTTTCAAAATAAAAAAACAAGTTAAGGTAAAAAAAATTTGTTACACATTACTTATATTTAATAAGAAAATGTTTTGCAACATATAGAGTGTGTTTATTACTTATACAAAATTAAGACTGTTTTTTTGAAAAAATTTTCTAAGAAAATGAGAAAACGGAATATCATGTTCACATATAAAAATTTTCTAAATAGAAAATAGAAAATTAGTTTTCAGCTTTATAAAATATAATTAATATGTGGAAAACAATTTCCACAATTTTCTATTGTTTTCCTCCACTTAAAATTGAGTGAAAAATATGAGAAGACACAAAAATAACCCTTTTTTTTCAAGATCATAATTTTATAAAGTAAGTTTGAATCTCTATTTATTTTTTTTACTTTTCAATTTATTTCTTTTTGTTCAGATTAATTTTTTTAATTTCACCTGTTTAATTTTGATTTTTATATTATTTTATTTTAAAATTATTAATATAGATAATAATAAAAATTAGCTAATAAAGGAACAATGAATGTATATGCTTCATAATTTTCTAAATAAAAAATAATTTTCTACTTTTAATAAATGAACAGTTTTTCTAAATGAAAAACTATTTTTCATTGAAAATATTTTCTAAGAAAAATGAAAAATGGAAAATTATTCTTTATAAACAGGCCCATAGTGTCTGTGGACTTTTCAAAAATAATTGATTTATTGAAATTCTAAAAGTATCTATAGAATATAAATTGTTTTAATGAATAAAGGTTAAAAAAAGTTGAAATACCTTTTAATTGTAGAATCAACACAAAGAGTTTGAAATTAAAAAAGGTTGATTAGTTTAATCTATGAACTGATTTTATTGTATGCATGTTCATTTTAATTTTAATTTTAAAATAGTTTAATCAAGAATTTTTAATTTTAATTAAATAAAATAATAAAAAGAAATTTAATTAAATAAAATTTAAAAAATAATTAGAAAGAAAGATTAAATAAGAAGGATTAAATATCTGAATGTTTTTACTGATGTTTAAAACAAACATGGTTAGACATTTCAATAAGTTTTAAAAGATAAGTTTGACTAATCATGTGCTTTATTTTAATTATTTCTTTTTGATTTTACACTTAGAAGAATGCTTCAAATATTTTTCATTTTATAAAAGTTTTAAATTTTTCAGTAATTTAATTTCTTTTTCAATAAAACACACACATCATATGTCATAACATTTTTTCTTCTTCAATATAATGTTATATACAAAATTTTTCACTTTGCAAATAATAATAAGTGAAACAACAAATTTCAATTTATTGGTATCAAAATGATACTTAGCATTTAAATATTGAAATAGTTACTATATTATAAAATAGACAAATATATTATTTAATTTAAATATATATTAAATATAGAGTGTGATTAGCAATGAGAGAAGTGTAAATAGCTCCACCATTATAAAAGAAAATAATTATTAATAAAATGAGCACATTTCCAAATATTTTAGGAAAATAATTGTTGATTTTTAACAAAAATTAGAAAACAATTCTTCAAGCGCATTTCGTGTGAAAGATATTGAATAAGTTTATCAACTAGTTGTATACTCAAGAGTTGCATGGCATAAATATAACTAAATTATTGTTAAAAAACTAATTTTATTATTATATAATGAAATATTCTTTTTATTAATGTATTTCAATAAAAATAGCACAAGAAATATGTGATTTTTGAACAATGAAATAAATAACTTCTTTGATCTGTATGTAATTATTTTTAGTATTTTTCGTTAAATAGTTTTAAATAATAATATAATAGAAGTTATAATTATATTGCATACTATGGTTATAGTAAAATTATTACTAAAAAAAGTTAATTTACATATATTTGTTATATGACATAAAACATTTTAAATGTTAACTTTTTCTTAAACGTTAACTTTTTCATTTAACAAATTTTGAAAAAAAATAATAAACAAATTAAATATGTGAATTTCAAAAAGAGAAAGAACAAAATTATTATTATTATCTACAAAATGTATTATATGATGTTTTGTCATATATCAAGTAATTATTTTATTCATTAATTTTTAAAATCAATACATCATCTTTTTAAAATCAATACATCATCTTTAAAATTCAACTCGATTAAAAATCAACTCAAAATAAAATAATTTTAATATAATATTACTGTTTCAATTGAACTATTACTTCATATTCAATTTATATATAACATCCTAATATAACATTGATTTTATATTAAATTATAATCACAGTATGCACAACGTTCAAATTAACAATTATTTTATTCATAACATGATAAATATTTTAACATTTACATGTTAAGTTTTTATTTTTGTGATAATTAATTAAAATTTGTCTACATTATTTGTTATTAATATACTTTTGTTTTCCAAAATCTGACTAGGAAGTTAAGGTCAAGAAAATTATTGCACATTACATTATATTTAATAAGAAAACATTTTGTGACATATATGGTGTATGTGGGTTTTAGAAAAATCATTGATTTATTGAAATTCTATAAAATATCTATAAAATAGAAAATAGTTTAATGAATAAAGGTTAAAAAAAATTGAAATACCTTTTTAATTGTAAAATAGAAATAAAAAATTTGATTAATTTAATTTATGAAGTGACTTTGTTAAATGTATTTTAAAATAATTTAGTTAAGATTTCTACTCAAATGTTTTTTTATTTTAATTAAGAATAAAATAATAAAAATTTTTAATTAACTAAATTTTTTAAAAATAATTAGAAAAGAAGGTTGAGTATCTGAATGTTTTTATTGATGTTTAAATCGAATAAGTTTAGACATTTCAATAAGTTTTAAAAAAAAAAAAAGGATAAATTTGACTAATAATTTTTTGTTTTAATTATTTCTTTTGATTTGACACGTAAAAGAATGTTTCACATTTTGTAAACTTTTACATTGAATTTTTTATAGAAATTTTTAAATTTTCAATAATTTAATTTTTTCAATAAAATACACACATCATATGCCACGGACATATTTTTTCCCCTTTAATATAATGAAATATATAACTTTTTTTTTTTTTATCTTAACTTGTTTTTTTACTTTGCAGAAAATAATAATATAATAATTGACAAAACAAATTTTAATTTATTGACATGAAATGATACTTAGCATTTAAATATTAAAATAGTTACTATATTAAAAAGTGGATAAATATGTCATCTAATTTGAACATATATTAAATATAAAATGTGATTAACAATTAGTGGAGTGTAGAAAAGATAAAGTAGAGCGTTCCCTCTCATGAAGGGTTTCGTTTTCTCTATAGGGTTAGCGTTTCCTTAACGTTAGTTGAGTTTGGTTTCTCATTTTTGAGATGGGTTTCTTCCATTTTCGATCTTGGATTGTTCCCCTTTATTTCATTTTATGGTCCATATTCGAGAACTAACTTTTCCTTTGGGTTTTGGTTTCAGGTAGTTTCATTTCTTCCTGGTTTCTTCCCTCGAGAAAGATTTTGGTTCCAGTTTTCTTTCATAGTCGGTATCAGATCCATTGCCTCGTCAGAATAAGAGATGAGTAGTTCCACTGATCTGCCTTGGGATGCAAATACAAGTAGGGAAGAGGAGGATGCAGTTGAGGTCAATTTTAAAGAAGATCCAGCCGATGAACTCCAATCTTGTATCTCCTTGGCCGCCAAGCTGTGGTGCGAAAAGAATTTCAATGGTCAAGGACACGATGATAAAGACATGGACTTCGAAACTTGCTATCACGGCCAAAGAATGGGGCCAGAATTTGTTTTTGTTCCAATTTCAACACTGGAGAGATAAGGAATGGGTCTTGAACAATACCCCATGGCACTATGATAAACATTTTTTGGTTTTAGAGAGGTGACGGGGAATCAGCAACCTTCGAGCATTGATTTCTTTTACACACCAGTATGGCTACGGGCCTATGACTTGCCAATCAAACTGATGCAAAGGCGTATGGCTGAAGCTTTGGCAAACCGAATTGGACAATATAATCATCCTGAAGGTGAGGAACTTCACTTTGGTCGTTTTCTTCGGTTTAAATGTCTGATTGACTTAAGAAAGCCGATCCTGAGAGGAACCAAAATCAAGACGCCTGCTTTAGATTCAATATGGATCCCTTTTAAATATGAAAGTCTCTCTACCTTTTGCCTCTTTTGTGGTCAGTTTGGAAATGTACTTCGCAACTGTGATGATATAGATGACCTTGATACTACCAAAGTTGCATGTAGCTGTGATGATACATTAAGATGTATTTAGATTGACATTCATGGATGATATCTGGTAATAGGTCTAAATACTTTTAGCCTACTAGCAATAGTCTAAAGACCTATTAGTTTATGCAATGTAATCCTTAAAATCAATAAAAAAGCTATTGCTAATAGGCTAGAAGTCTTTTTACCAGATATCATCCATGAATGCCAATCTGCTTTCACCCTTGACTGTATCATTACTGATAATTCCCTTCTTGCTTTTGTAATTTTTCACTATATGAGAAATAAGCACTCTGGTAGAAATGAAAATTTGACTTTTAAACTCGATATGAGTAACATCTATGATAGGGTAGAGTGAGATTTCCTTGAAAAACTAATGTTGACATTAGGTTTTGTGCCCAATTGAGTTTCTCTTATTGTAAGATGTGTTAGGATAGTTTCTTATTCTATCTTAGTTAATATAGTTTCTTATTCTATCTAAGTTAATGCTCAGTCCCAACCTTTGTTTGTTCCTAGTAGAGGTCTTCGTTAAGGGGACCTACTCTCCCCCTACCTATTTTTATTATGTACTGAATATCTTTTTTATGCTATCCATGTTACTGATATAGATATTTTTATGTTTTGTACTGTAAATTTCTTATTTAGTGTTTATATTCTAATTGTAGTAATTATCATAATTATAGGCTTGATTATAGACTTAATTATAGGCATGATTATAAGCTTGATTATAAGCTTAATTATATGCTTGATTATAAGCTTGATTATAGGCTTAATTATATGCTTGATTATAGGCTTGATTATAGGCATAATTATAGGCTTGTATACAAGAAAAGTAGGTCTGTATATAACGCTGGTTCTCTGCCTTTACCAAACACACATTTTTTCTGCAAACTCTTTTCTTCTTCTTATTTACATGGTATCAGAGCTTTGATCCAATATGGCTCTTGTTGCTCTCTCTTCATCATCTTTTTCCTCCTCTAATTCGTTCATCAATTCTTCTTCTTCCTTCTCCATTAAATTGAATTCCACTAACTATCTTGCGTGGAAAACTCAATTCGGCCCTATCTTAAACTTTCAAGATTTGCACGGTTTCATTGATGAAACAAAACCATCACCTCCTAAAACCATCCCTACTTCAGATACAGATCCCACTCCAAAACCAAATTCAGAATTTGTGGATTGGTTCAGAAAAGACTAGCTTCTTCAATCATGGCTTCTAGCATCCTTAACCGAGGAGGTGTACCCCCTTCATTATTGGCCTTAATTCCTCTTTTGCTGTTTGGCAAGCTCTATCCAATGCCTTTAGTGCAATTTCCATGAATCGTCAACTCCAATTGCATATCGAACTTCAAGAACTCCGCAAAAATGACCTCTCTGTTTCGGCCTATCTCCAAAAGGCCAAATCTTTAGCCGATCAACTTAGCACTGCTGGTCGTCCTCTCTCTACCGCTGAATTCAACGCTATCATATATATGAATCTTGGTCTTGAATTCCATGCCATCATTACTAATTTGAATCTTCGTCCAGAGCCAGTCTCTTTTTATGAGCTCCATGGCCACTTGGTTGCTCATGAACTTCTTCTCAACAATCTTCATCAACCTATGGCGAATCTCAGTTTGAAGAGTAATGCACCTCTTCTTCCCACTCCACCATCTAGGCCATGGTCCCCTGCTCCTTCT
>CATIWR010099699.1:0-34865 GCA_949677035.1 Omphalea diandra | reverse complement strand
TTCAAAAGAGAGAATATTAAGAGAGCATAACTCTACCTTAAGGAATCAAGAATAATCAAGTAAAATATTACTTAAAATATTGAATTACTTGAGATGAATTGTTATTGTTTGATGAGAGATAAAGTAAACTTCATCAGATCTCAAATTATATGATTTTTGTATTTGATATTCTTTTCCTTTTTTAATATCTATTTCATTTTATTGTTTATTATAATTGATTGAGAGGCTAATATAATTGGAAAAAATTGAAGTTAAAGAAATTTTAGGTTTGTTGATGCAAAAACTTTATCAGTTGGATTTGCATATTAAAGAAGGTGAGGTTGTAGGTTTTTCAAAGCCTAGCTTAAAGATTCTAATTTTTTTTTATGTGTATAGTGAAAAATATCAATTACTATGATATAAGTGTGATGACAAATGAATTTGAAATTTAACCATTGAATAATATTTCCTGTGTTGTATGAATTTGAAATTCAACTATTGAATAATATTTTTAGTGTATGTTAATATTTACATTCACATATATTATTTTGAGAGATGTCTCATGGTAGTGCCCGAGCTATTTTGCTAGTATATATATGTATAAAGACAAAGCTAAGGAAAAATCAATGTGCTAAATGGATATCTTTAAATCGAATAAAAGTTTAATTATTCTATAATTTTTGTTTTATAATTTTTTACATTTTTCTTTGTATTTCTTAAATTACATTAAATGAATCACTAATAATTAACTTTATAAAAGTAATAAATTTAAGGCCAAATGACATTAAATATCTAATTCATATGATTTAAGTGACATTTGATTTTTCTGGCTAGCATTTAACAAGTGAATCATTTGATCAATAATATGTGTCAATAGGACATATTGGTCCCTTTTTCCAAGTGATTTGCAAGTGTTTAATAAGCCGGTCATAACATCGTTTAGTTCCATATGCAAGTGTTTATTCACAATGGTATACCAAGTAATCCTTAAGAGCATATAATTCTCACTTGACTTGTATTCATATGTAAAAGGTAACAATTCAATCACATATACATGTAATAGAATATAATCATATCATAAAATTATGACACATACACATTAGAATCTAATTATAGTTTTTACTTGCCTTTTGATGTGACCAACCTTTATGGTAGGTTTGGTTCTCTCTCTAGGGCTTCCTCAAAGTGTTAAGATCCTAAATGCAATGGTGCAAGTGTCATTATCATGCTTATCCAATTCACATATCTAAATGATCATTTATCCAATGCTTATGTTCATGTGGGATTGCAAATCATTTGTGCAATAAATAGGCTCATGTGAGAATGTCAATGAATGTGGATAAGGATATTACATTTGCATTTTCACCATCTTGAATCTAAGGTTTTAATTCTTGTTTTGATGATAACAAGTAATCGTTAATTGCTAACTTATGTGAATATATTTCACATAATGACTTTAAGCCCCTTAATTAAGTCAACTTTTCCTATTTCAAATTTTCAAGAGTTCAAGCATTTTAAGATGCTAAATTATTTACAAAAATTAAAAATTTCTTATTTCACTCAAGAATGAAAAGATCTAAAAGGCCAAGTGTAAGCATTAGATTTTGGATCCTTAACATGTAAGGCTAATGATGAGAAACTATTTGAGTTTTCCCTTAAAGAATAAGGGAAACAATGCATAACTAGAGGGTGAAAGCTTGGGAAAATGCCTTGAATTAAACACACTTTTCATTTAATCAAAACCTTAAAAATCATTTATGGAGGAATTGTCGACTGTACAACCAATATAAATGGATGTGTAGCTAACTTTAAAGGTATGTACAACATTTTAGATGGTTGTACAAACATCCCCTAAACCCCGACAACAAGAAGATTCTAGAA
Source organism: Omphalea diandra (assembly GCA_949677035.1). NCBI lineage: Eukaryota > Viridiplantae > Streptophyta > Magnoliopsida > Malpighiales > Euphorbiaceae > Omphalea > Omphalea diandra. The sequence continues at coordinate 33,005 of CATIWR010099699.1, read as the reverse complement.
TAGTCAATCGTAAAAACCTAAAGGGCTATATAGATAACGTTAGGTCTGTATAGCTAACATTATGGCTACAAAGAAAACTTATAAATTCTAATTTCTAGAATTTTTCTTATTTTTAACTATAGGAGGTCTAGGATAGGGTGTAATCCAAGTGACTAAGCTCAATTGCACCCATCCAACTTCTAAAAATGCCCATCCCATTAAAGGAGGAAGGGAGGCTTTTGGATATGTAACTAGATTCCATCAAAATCACTTCTCAGTCATCAAAACCTCTACAAAAAATAGAAATCTTGAACACTAACATAAACATCAAGCATTCAAGATAAACGCCAAAACTAGCATGGATGAAAAAGGTAAACTAGTAGATCAAAAGCTCTATTAAGGTATGACATAGAGTCTTTGTATCTAACAACTTTTAGATCCAACATCAAGTTTAGTGTTTGTTGATATACTAAATTTCAAATCTATCCTAAAGAGTTTAACTTGCATATGATCAAACATAGTTTAAAATATTTGCATGGCATAACACTTTGGTTTATGGTTAGGAGACCAATTTTAACACCCTAAAATTTATAAATTTTATTTTTCCTATAACAATAAATATTTGAGTTGTTTAAATATATTTGTTTGTAATAGTATTTGAATTCTAGATTTAATTTGAGTACTTAAATAATATAAGAGTAATTTTATTGAGCAAAATGATTTGGATATATGTATATATAATTAATAATGTGGTTAATTTAATTTTAAGAAGGTAAAATATTTTTAAAGTAGATTTAAAATTTATTTAAGTGCAATAGATTATGATTTTAATGATTTAATGAATATGTTAGTATGTTGAAAAGAAGTAATTTTATATTAATGAGATTATTATTTGAATTAAAGTTGTTTTATTTATTATAAATTGAGTTTAATAAGTTATGTTTGATAAATATTATAGATTTAAGAATTTAAGTTCAATTATTTTTTATGATATTTAACGTTTTAAGATGAGTTTTATGTAAAGAATATATCTAAGGATCTAAGAAATTAAAGATATGATATTAATTTATTTAAGTATGAAATTTATTAAGATTTAAGAATTTTATAAAAATTAATTTAAGTTAATATAAATATATGATTTAAATGATTTTAATGTTAATTATATTATATAAATTTATTGTATTAAGTAAATGTTTAAGGAATTTTAATTAAATGATGTTAAGGATATTAATCATTTAAGGTAATTTAATTTAGAGAAATAATATTTTTAAAGTAATAAGATTTATGTTAATGTAATTAATTATAAAAGTTATTTATTTGAGAAGATTTTTACTAATTTTGAGAGATTAAATTAATTTATGAGAAATATTGTATATTATAAAAATAATTAATTATGTATGGTTCATTATTTGATTTAAGTAAATTTAATATTAATTTATTAAGTGAAGATATTATATTTATATTTACAAGAACTAATTTAATTTAAGCTAATTTACATATTTTATTAAAATTAATTTAATTATAGATGGAGAATTTAATTTTAAGAAAATTAAATATTATTGTTGTTGTTGTTGTCATTGTTGTTTTGAAAAAAAAAATGAAATGAAATGAAAAAAAGGAAAACATAAACAAAAAATAAAAAAAGGGAGGTCAATTGCAAAGAGGGATAAAGCTAAATATAGGACTTGGCTTAAAGTCAAAACCAAAGATAAGTAAAGAGCACTGCACCATTATCGTACATATACCACACACACATACATGGAGCACTGCACCATCATCGTACATATACCACACACACATACATGGATAGAGAGAGAGAGAGAGAGAGGTTGATGCACCCCAAAATGATACCATTTTGGGTGACTAGCTAGCACAAGTCACCTTTCTCTTAGATTGCCAAAATGATGTCATTTGGATAGTTTTGGGCCAAAACAAAGTAGAAATTTCAAATTACGATATTCCTCTAACTGCAACTCTATTTTGAATGATTTAAGTTTTATAGAAATCTCTTTTCATAAGCTTTTTGGCGACACCTAATCCACTTAAGAAGGATATGAGACAGTGGGTAATCATTAGTCAAAGTTTTGGTCAAACTTTGATTTTGATAGATTTTAGATAAATGGTAACTTGTAGGATGACATTATTAGTTCCTATATGCTCATAACAAAAAGATTTATAAGATGATTTTGATTGTTTTTCCAATGGCCACTTACTGTGAACTCCAACCTTCGTGTGTGGTGGTTTGGTGGTGGTCCAGTAGGTTCAAATAGAGATTCATCCTAGAAAATCATATTTTATAAAAAGTATGAATTTTATGCTCTATTTTTCAAACACTTTAAAAATGTTTCAATGGCCATTGGGGAATTCTCAATGCCTATTGGATATACCTTGAACGTCTGTTGAGATATGAAGTGTGCCTCATTGGAGGGTCTAGAAGCTTTAGCTCATTCTAAAGTGTTTCTTCAATGCCTATTATGAAGGATCAACGTCCGTTTCAAGTTCTAGTGAGTTTTGCTCAATCTAAGGCACTTTGTCCAATTCTTGTTGCGAATATGCCACGTTTATTGTGAGGGTAAGATCAACTTTTACTGTGAAATTTCAATGCCCATGGCAAGGTCCAAATAGCATAGCTTAAACTATAACATTTCTCCAACACCGTTATGAAAGGACAATACCTATTGTGAGATCCAGAAAGCTTTAGCCGTCTGTAACATATATTCAACACCTATTGCACATTGTTCAATTCCCATTAAAGTGTTTAACGCCCATGCAAAATTTCTCAACACCCGTTGAATGGTCAAGTTTGCAGCATTAGTACAAAGGATGCAAAAACACTAAAATACAAACATTAGAACTTCTCTTGGTTTTGTTATTATTATTTTAGCAATCAAAACACATCATTCAAAGTTGATGAGTGAGACAAATGCCTTAAGTTTATATGTTCTCCAAACATTATCCTCATTAACACAACATTCTCCCTCTTTTTGAATGATGACAAAATCTAGATGCTTTGATATCAGAATATTCAAGACTTAAAACATAAAGGATTCCAAATGTTGAAACATAAATTTAGAGACCGAATACACCACCTAGGATACGAAATGTTGAATGTTAAAAACATACTAGATGTTATACTACGAAAAGAGTTCAAACAAGAGTATCTAAACAAATAAGTGATACCAATCAAAACACATACCAATCAAAGCATCCAAACATTCTCCCTCTTTTTGTCATAATGACAAAAAGATATAATAAATTCTCCCTTTTTGAATCATAATGTTTGATGTCAATATATTAGACAGAGATTCTCCCCCTTAAAAAAAAATTAGTCTAACTATCTCAAAAACAAAGTAAAGATGATGATAAAGAATTAAAACTTCTTAAGATAACTTATGATGTTATCTAAAACACAGAAAATTTAGAAAAGGAAAACTCCCCTTATCTCTATACAAACAAATTTCCCAAGATATTCAAACAATAATGCAGTTAACATTATTTGGGGTCACATATTCTATACATATATTGAGGATAACACTAAAGGAAGAATAGTCACTAGAGATTCATAATTCAAACTCCCCTTTAGCAAATGCATGTTAAATAATAAGAAGGGATAAAGATACATTACATATTATGACTTTCAAAATACAATAGCCTCTTTAAATTTTGCAGCTCTACTTACCATTTGATTCTCCATTTTGAGTAGAGGGTGAGGAGCTCCCAATCTTGCAAACTTAAACTTTCTTTAATACCCATTTTCTTTTGGGTCCTGGGGGGTTAGCAACATAATCTTGTTCATCTCTCAACCTATCATAACCAAAGTAAACTTTATGGTGAAATTGTCCATATTAAAAGCATTGCTAAATGAATGCTTTCCTAAGCTCATTTGTAGAGCAAGCGTGAGGTGGCTTACTAAAAGATTGATACCTAAAATGTGATGAAACGTGTGCATTCTTAAAATACTTAGTTCCATAAATAAAGACATGATTTGCTTTTGGCTTATGAGAGTGTGAATGAAAGCAATCATTATGATCATGCACATGTGAAATTTCTCTTCTAGTTGTAGAATGTAACACATTTTGCCTTCTTGGCTTATAAAATGCATACACATAAGCATGATTAGCCTTTTGCCTAAGCTTTTTAGTGCATGCATGTGCTCATGCTGTGCCTTTAGGCTTTGCATAAGCATTAGCCTTTTTTGAAGAGGTTTGTGATTCAACACCTTAGTTATTAGGTGTTCTAAATAGTAAAGCTCTAATGAACACACTTTTAGAAGTAGAGGAATAGCCATGATTATGTCCTATGCCTTATTTCACACTTGGATCTCTTTGAGAGCCTAAAAGCAAATCAAAATTTTCTTTTCCTTTAGTAAGATTTGAAAGAAAGTTTTTCAGGTCCAAAACCTCATTTTTTAAACTATTATTTTGTTTGGAAAGAGTTTCATACAATTTCTTTTTAGAATTTAACTATTCATTTTCCCTTTCCAAAACATGAATTTTCATTTTTAAAAATTCTCTTTCATTTGAATCTAAGAAGAGTGCTTTTGAAAGCAATTCTTTTTTTTTTTTTTTCGTTTCTCAAACATTCAACTTCTTTTATAAGTTCATCTTTAATTTTAAAAATGGAGGAAATTTCATTTTTCAACAATTCATTTTCATTTCTTAAAATCTTATTTCTATAGAAAGATTTATCCTAGTAATCATTTATTAATTTTAAGGCCTCAATAAGATTCTCTATTGTGAACATATCTTTCATATCATCATTAAGTTCGTATACCCCATTTTGAGAGTCCTTATTTGATTCATCCTCCCTAGCCCTTAGACATTTACTTTTCATTTTCTTTTTGGCGTTCCTCTTCTTTATCTTTTTGTTGCAAGAGAATTCATCATCACTTATGGATGTGGAATTCATTAAGTTTCTTCTCCTCCTTTCCTTTTGATAGTGGTTTTTGAGTTCTTTTGATACACTGCTTCCTCTAATTTGAATTGGTCCATTTTTGATAAAGTTTCCACAAAAAAAAGGACTTAATGGTTGTCGTGATCATATCCCTTTTGCACTTAAGCTTCAAAAGAGTGATAGGATCTAATACCAATTGTTGGCTTAGATGAAGATAAGGCAACCTAAGGGGGTGAATTTGGTTATAAATAAAAAACACAAACAAAGATAGTATAAGCAATAAACATAAATCAACATAAAGATTTATAATGGTTTAATAATATGCCTAGTCTACTTCCCAAGCTTTCACTGAGGCCTTTTCTATTCTTTTTTCAGGCTCAAGAAAAAACTTCCCTTTTCTAGGCTAAGGAAGAACTTCCCTTTTTCTAAGCTCACGGACAACCTTTACAATTACTCTCTTTTAACAAGGAACAAGAGAGCCAACCTAACCCTTGAAATTCTTCTAGGTACAATACCAACCTTTTACCACTAACGAGGATAGATCTAAGCAGTGTCAATACCTCTCGAAACAGGCTTCAATTACACTTTTAGTGATTAAGAAAACATACTCTCAAAGAGTTATAAAATAATCCTCACTTTATCAAAATTAAAAAACATGAAAAGGTTTGCAAAAATAGTTTACTAGATGTTCTCTAGTTGATTATAAATGTTCTCTAGAGTTTTTAACCTTTTTTGGTCTTCAGAAATGTTTCTTAATAGCAAAAACTACAAACTAGCTGTTGGAATAATTGATATTCAGTCTAACAACTTTTCTACAAACTAGCCGTTAGAGATGACAACACCCATTGCACATTGTTCAATGCCCATTAAAGTGTTCAATGCTCGTTGGAAATTTCTCGATGCTCGTTGAATGGTCTAGTCTGCAACACTAGTTCAAAGGATACAAAAACACTAAAATACAAATATTAGAACTTCTCTTGGTTTTGTTATCATTTTGTTATTATTCAAAACACATCATTCAAAGTAGATGAGTGAAACCAATGCCTTATGTTCGCATGTTCTCCAAATATTCTCCTCATTAACACAACAATTTTAATTAAGGGAAAATTAATAATAGCTATAAATATAATTTAAAAGGTTATGATGAGATGAATGTAACAATGTTAATTGAGGGTTTTAAATATGTAATTTTAACTTAATAGAATTACATATCAGTGGAGCAGATATCATATTAGATAGTTAGAGGCTCTGTATGAAAGTTGTATTATTATGTTTAATTGTAGGAATTGGATTTGTTTTATAAGTGAAATTAGTTTAAATTATAAAGGAGATTTTGGAGAATTTTTATAGAATTAACTAATTTAAATATAAAGAAAAATAAATAAAAGTATTAAAAATAAGATTATAATTAGATAAGAATTACAAGGAGGTAGATAGAATATATTGGTGAATTATGTGCATACATGTTTATAGGGGTAAATTGCTAGAGAATTTATTTGGAATGGAATTAGCAATCGAAGTGATGACTTTGCCAAATTGTTCAACGCATATATGAGTATTCTTTTTCTCAACCTATCAATTTAATAAGTTCATTTCTCCACTCATTAAGTGAGTCTTTGTTAGTTTAGGTGTACAATCTAATAAGTGATATTTACAAAAGATCTCATAAAGGGGCCTTTAGCTACTATTATAACTTACACTGGGTATATTATGAATTGTTATAAATTTCACATAATAGGACACAGTTCCATGAAAGGTTTGATGAATAACAGGATATGTATTAAAGGATAAGAGTATAGTGTTCTCTAGATGATTTATATAGTCAGCTAATTATAGTTATCCAATTGTGAATAGTTATCTTCAAGTGTGAATGGTTTAATCTATTGCTTAATTTGGTTGCAAAGGTTAATGAGTAATACAATATTATTGAGATAAATTATAAAAGATAATTCAACAAATATGAACCATTTGTTCTTACAACACAAACATCTCAATTGGATTATTGATCATAACCAAGCTTGCAATGAGACAAAAATTATTAGTGGGTGGTTTCAAAAATTAAACGTAAAAGAATTGTTGATATCCCATAAATCTCATCCCAAAGTACACTTGTATTGGAACCTCCCCTATTTGAGGGTGAATTAATTGATATCCATGATATTCAGATAGTAAAAGAAGATCAAGTCATAGCATTAGATGATCTAATAAGTGATCTAATTGATATTGTTAATGATAATGTTTCTTCAAAAGAAGAACCCTAACTACCATTAGAAACTGCCTCTGAATCAGAGTACGTATGCTATGAATGACACTAATAATGAGTAGAGGTAATTTTTTTTCAATGCATACTTATAATTGTGTTTATCTTTTATGATGTTTGATTATGGTTATCTTAATATAATTCTACACTTTACATATTTATTTCACTTAGATATCTTATGATGTTTGAATTTATTTTCATATGTCATGATTTTTGAACTTATTTTATTATACAAGATGCGTTCTTGATCACATGGTGTAAACGAATTTGTTAGAAGTGGTGAAGGATGAGGCATGGGTAGAGGCATCATGTATAGAACTTCCTACCGTATCATTAGATAGTTCCTTTATAGCTTCATCTACCTTAACAGTTCCATCCACCTCAATAGCTCCATTCACCTCAACAACTCGATTCACTCATTAGCTCCATCCACCTCATTAGCTCCATCAACACCATCTCCATTGGTAGCTCCTTCACTTGTGATAGTCTCATCTTCAGCTTCACATCCTTCTCCATCACAACCTACTACTCTTATAATGCATGCTTTAGTGGCAGCTAGAAGAATCGGTTATAGCAGTGGTTGCAAGTAATTGCAATTACATAATGAAAAGTATGTAAAATTTTATGGAATTTTATTTTGCATTCATTAAGTTCGTTCAATAAATTATTATTTCTTTTGATAACTCTAGATTCAATGAGTTACATAAGATGATAACTTATATGTCCTATATATTTAAGAAGATGATGGATGATAAGGGATATAAGTGGAAAGTGGTGCCATCAGAGGTTTAGTAATAATATTAGGGTAAATTTTAGGTTAAAAATTAAGTAGATTAAAATGAACATCAATGTTTCATAGTTATAAACTTTAATATGATGATTAGTAATATTTAGGAAGTGTTTTGTTGAGCTATGGAATTCTTTTTTAAGTGTGATTTGTAATTTGTAGGTATATTTTCTCAATTTTGAGGTTTGGGTTGTGCTTATGATAGGTACACTCTACTGATTTTTTTAATCATTTATTTATTAACTTTGTTTATGTATATTTTTTTATAAAAATATTTTAAATGGGAGGAGGCTATTCATGAGATGGTGAAATTAGCCTAAGAGTAGCTAGCTACTAGGAGATATATAGACAAGTTATATAAGTGGAGGTGTAAGGGACAACCAACATTTGTATCAAAGGCAGTCTTGAACAGATGGCAATAAAAATAGTCTAAAACTTCCTTTCGAGCTATATTAAAGTGTTAATCTAATGACCGTTTGAGTGAAATGTGAGGGCTTGGTTCAAGTCCAACACGATTACAATTGCAGCTCAATCTCTATGTATGAGCACACAAAAATGATGGTAAGGAAACTTAGATTATATTTTGACTATAATTAAACAACTTTTGCAAAACTCATATTTATAATATTCTTTTTTAAGAGATGAAGGAACGTGCACCGCTTGGCAAGTATGACTATTTGATATAACATATGAGTACAACTGTAAATCGGTTAAAACATTATATAGATGGGCATGCCTAACAAGTAAGGGTAAATACTTAATATATGTTTAAAAATAGTAGGGAACAATTCATTAATTAATAGATTATGTTTTGTTATAGGAACATTTTAATGAGCTTATGGCTGATGCATCTTGTAATGAAGGCGATAATTGAGTATAACTCTTTTAAGAGGAGGAAGACCAACTTTTCAAGCAAACAACTGAGAATAACAAATACATGTATGGGATGGGAAAGAATAAGGCATCTAGCTTATTATCTAATGTGTCAACCTTCATAGTTGCCACCAATGCATTTGATGAGCAATGCATCATAAATCTTAAGAGACTACCTCCCAGTTGGTGCAAGATTTACAAGAGAAAGATATTCAAATTTAGGAATTGTAGACAATTATAGAGGATCAAATGTGCTAGTTAGTGTAGGAGTTGATCCCTAACACTTAAGAGCATACATCGAGTCCCTCTAATCCACTTCTGGCTGACATCTTTTAACAATATCCATTTTTTGGTGACTTATGAGTGCATATTTCTTGTGTATCCATTTTTAATACTCTAACTTAATTTTGTAAAATTAGGATTTAGATATTTATTATTTTTATGGTTTGTGTTATGCATCATTTTATTTCATCAACTTAATAATCATGTTGTACATTTTTTATTTCATTTAAATATTAGTTATGTTTTGGTATTTGCAATTCTTGATTCATTTCATATTGTATATAATAATAATAATAATAATAATAATAATAATATAAAATAAATAAAATGCAAATATGATATTAATATTATAAATTATTTAGGTATTTTAACTATCACGAGCTAAATGGTCTCTAATGTGATAGCTAAATATAAGCCACTTAGCTTGTGATTGCTAAAATAAATACCACATAATGTGGTCGCTAATTGGTTTCCAATTAAAGCCAATAGATTCCACTTAGCAACCACATCTTGTGGTCTCTAAATAGTAACTATATTTTATGGTCACTAAGTGGTTTACTGTGGTCTCCTTTGATTAACATTTGACAACCATAAGGAGATCGAATAGCGACCATGACATATGGTTGCTATTTAAATACCACAAACTATGGTCACTATTTTAGTGATCACAATTGCTTTTGGACCTCTTTTTTTTTTTTTTTTAGTGGCCACCATAAGTGGTCGCTATTCCAGTTTAGTGACCACTTAGAGGACACTTCTGATTACCATTAAATGTTAATTTTTTTACAGTGTATTTTTATAATTTTTATAGGGCTCATATAAAATTTGAGGTTTGAGATATGATAAATGACATTTATAATGGATTTGAGTATAAAATAGGTAAATATGTATTTTGAGAATATTTTGATAATTTTGTTATGTTGGATAATTTTTGAGAAATTAAACTAATAATTTAATTATTTATTTGTAAAAATAGTTATTTGAATTTAAACATGATAATATAAAATTTCTTTATAGTTTAACTAACATTAAGATTAGTGTTTGTTAACCTTTAAGTTGCTCTAGATTGTTAACAAATTTATTTTTCAAACCTTTAGAGTAATTGATATTGATGAGCACTTGGATAATTTTAAAACCAACAGAAGTTTTAGCCTTATGATTGAGTGCTTGTGCTTGTAGTTCTTGCTAATGTTTGCACAAGAATTTTATTGACTCTAAAGGATGGAGGCAAAGGTGCACCTTAAAGATAATGCTTTAGAAGACATGCCAAGGCCATAGGGGAGATGATGTTTGATCCCTTAGATGATTTTAATGATGAAGATAAAGCATTTAAAGAGGGTGATGTGCCTACTAAAAACATGGGAGACATTTGTTTGAAACCTTCATATGTTTTAAAATATGGAGGCAAAGAATCTTAAGACATTAGATTTTGAGCATGTTGTAGGCATTTAGTGCAAAGATAGAGAAAAAGAAGATAGAAGGCTCTAATGACTATGAAAAATAAACCAATGATGATGGAAGAAAATCATGAGCATGGAAAATGTCCTTGAGAAGTACCATAGTGTGTCAACTTGATTAGAAGGTGGCTTAATGATCATGGGAATAAGAAATTTTGATCATGATAGTACTCAACATGTGTGGAAGGGCTCCAACATCCATTAGGAAAACTCTTAGGAAGAACTTTAACTAGACTAATTTGATTTGGACATCACCAATAATTGTGGTGAAATTTGAACATGTTAACGAATGTATTTAATGAATGTTGTAAAAAAAATCAATGATGATTGAAAGAGAGGTTAGAATCTCAATGATCACGGAATGGATTCAAAGACCATTAACTTGTTATAATGACCAATTTTTCAAAAGCTGACAAAACTTCTCTACTTGTTATCAACTAGTTTTTAAGGATTTCATATAAAGACTCTCATTTGAAGCCCAACATATGAGATTGAAAAAGTAGAATTTCAAAGTCTTACATTTATGTGCAAAATGTTTTTTTGTCTATTGCTTTATATTTTTTAAATCATGAAACTTTGGTGCAATTTATAGCTAACTATGAGTTAGTGAAAGTAAGTTTCCTTGAGTAGTAAATTGTATTTGCTATCTATCATACAGGCTTTGACACTTAAAATAGGTTTAATCCTTTATAAATGGAAATAGGTTCATATTGTGCCAATAAAAATACTAAGAGGTGAGGTTCTGCTCTCTTAAACCTTTTAAAAAAAAAAGTGTAAAAATGCATATCCTTAGCTTGTAAAATGATAGGTTGTATTTGATCATTAAAAAGATAGTGAAAGGCCTAAGTCTAACTTAAAGAGTGGATGTGGGCATTGATGACTAAACCATTATACTTCTTTTGTGTTGAATTTTCTCTTCACCTTCACTTCTCTAATTTTAAGAAGCAACCAATTCACTCCCTATCCCTTTTAGCATGCATCCTCACCAAGTTCAATACTATTGATTTGTGATATCTTAATTCATTTTTGATGGATTAACATTGCAGTAATTGATCAAATTGTTTGAATGTGATTATTAGAGTTTCAATTAAGGTTTTGCTAGAATCAAATTTAAAATTCTTAATTGGAGTCTAATTTAATATAAATAATAATTTTATATTAGTAATTTTGATATACAGTGGTAGTTTTATGATTTTAGGTTGTTAATTATAAAAAATTAAATGGTTAATATTAATATATTTGATTATAGAAATCATTTTAAGAGGATGCATTTTGAGTGTGAACCTAAAAATATTATATCTTGAGTTATGAGGATTCTAAACCATTCAATTTTGGATATGTTAGTATTTGCTCGTCTACTTTTATGGTTTAAAATTTTAGTTGGATCTTTAGTTATAATATTGTTTCAATAGGTTGTTTGTTATAGATACTAGTTCAATATCACTTTTGAAATTGGAGGATTTAAAATAATAAATAATCATATTTGGATTTTATATGGAGTATATCTAAAGTGTATAGTATTACATACAATTTTCCCAAAGATTTTGAAATATTGATTTAGGGAAGTCTATATGTGTTATCCTATGAGAGTTATAAAAATAGATAGCCTACTTACCATTATAATTTGGATAATTAATGACCTAAGATTGAGATGAATCTTGTAAGAGATGTTATATATATATATAAAATAAATGATATATTAATTTGGTGAAATTTTGAGTAAGATTGAGGATTCAAGAGTAGAATATTCATCTATTATTAGTTTTAGAAACTTAATTAATATTTAGATCTATTAGATGGTAATTGGCTTTTGGATTTTGCATTTCATATTAAACATATATGTTCATTTATATGGCTTAGGTCAAGAAATTAGTTTGGATACATGTAATGGTTATATGGTAATTATTGTTCCAAGGAGTCCTAAAGAAGGGACAAATGAGGTTATGGTAAATTTTGTAAAATTTAAAAGATGAAAAGATAATCAATAAAAAAGGTGAAGGAGAAGAGAACAAACACTCAATAATTTATAAAGGTTTGGCAAAAATAATTACCCATATCCTTTCTAAAAAAAGAATGCACACCTTATCCAAAGTAGTGATCCTCGTATATAAAAATTATAAGTATTATTCAAGGAAAGATTACTCATTAAAGACACTTAAGCTACCATTTATAGGGAATTTAATAGCATTAAGCTTGTGCATAAGTTTATAAATAAAACACTTAGAAGCTTGAGTAGAAGTAGAGGTTGCTTTTAAGTTAAGCTTGCTTTGCTTTTGACTTTTTTCTTCTTAAATTCTCTTTTTCTTTTTGTTCATACTATATTCTTGAAGTCAAATGAGGTTCCTTTATACTGTTTTGCTTTAAGAAACTAGCTAGTACACATATCATACTTATCTTGGCAAAAAACTGTATATATAACCATTATTTCACTTTTTAAGGATCAGTCCATGGGTGTGGAAGTTGTAATGGATTTATATGGCCTTCAAATGGGCATTAGATTTATCCATAATCACTTTTCAATAGGTGTTTAATATTTTGGAAACCCTCTATTTTGTTTGGTTTGAGGAAACTATCTATGTTCACTATCCCTAATTGATAAATGAATGAACCTTACTTAGAAAAAACCTTTATACCATGAGTGAGGGAGCAATAAGGTCAAAAGGCAAGATATCTACCTTTTTTGGTGGCATTTCACTTGCAAACATACATAAATACATTCATTTATTTGACATTGTAACATCATTCTTTACTCATGTTTGCTTTAAATCTTTAGAACTCATAAAGAAAACAAGATAACTCATATGCAACACCGAATTTAGTCAAGATGGGAGAGTTAAAACTCTAGGATCTAGAGGGAAGGATTAAGGACATAATAAAGGCTAAGGTAGAACTAAAAGTGTATTAGTACATTGACAATAATCTAAAAAGAATGGTCAAGCAAGTATCAATAGAAGTTTTCGTACAAAGAAAGCCAATTATTGGGGAAATGAAGTCATATATCTACAAAACTAAAAGGGATAATCTTGTAAGGAAGCTAAGTAGTGTTAGGATTTTCACTGATATAAGTTAACCCTTATCTAAGATATTGAAGGAGTTAAAGGAGAGAGAGATGCTTAAAGCACTCGACTACAAGGTTTTGCCAAACCTACTATCTAAGGGCTTTGTGCTAGGTACCTTTTCTAATTTTCACCAAATCCTTGCCCATATCATTAACAAATGCAAGCATCCTGAGCATGAAATCTAAGATCTCATTAATTTTGAGAGGCTATCTAATTTTGTGGTCTTGACTGATTGCCCTAACATTAAGCTTAAGATGGACTGAACTCATCTTTAGAAAAATTCTTAGTTAGAACCATGCCAAAGTTCAAAGGAAAGGATTATTAAAACTAGCCTATTAGGGACTAGCTTTCTTTACTAAACCTAGTTAGAGAAAGCTTGGGGAAACCCTTCCTACTAAGAGTTCAATTAGCATATGAAAAGGAGAACATCTTAAACAACCCCTACGGTAGAAATAACTACATACCTAATGTAAGAGAAAGGAAATAACTGGTAATAACTCTACATAATTTTTAAGTATGTGACATCACTATCAAAGCCTTTGAGAGGTTCTAGAAGAAAGGGATTTTACATCTTTTATCCCTTAGGCCTCTACCAAATCCTTTGCTTAGGAATTATAATACTAATGCCTTCTATGCTTTTTAATAGGGCACTAATAAATAAATGAGTGCTAAAGGACTCATCATAAAATTTAAGGCCTTATTAATTTAAGAATGATACTCGTTCCCATAACAGTTAATGGGTACTTGAACCAAGAACCCAAATAAAAGTTTATTTCTCTAAGCTAATTTCAACTATGGTTATTGAGGATTTCTATAAGGAAGTAGTACTAATAACTATATGAAGCAAACCCTTCAAAGGATAAAAGTATGACTTTGATCGTTCAAGAAGTAACAAAAGAGGGCACTAATTTTGGAAAGTCAATTAACGTGTGGGAAGAAGAAAAGATTTTAGTGTTTAAATCCCAATTGACATGGGAAGGAATAAAACCTAAAAGTACTAACAACTTGATCAACTTTTGGCATAAGAATTAGAAAAGATAAAATAAAGAAGGTTGATAGTGCATGTGGGACCCTATCAATTCTAGTACCTTTTACCTTTAGGATATGACCCTTATGTCTATTATTACTTTCACCATGTATAGGCATCACAACAATAAAGTGTTTGGTTTGAAGAACACCATCTAGGACTACATTTATATTAGAAGGTTGCAAAACTTGGTGGAAGGCATAACTTAGAGTTTTTTTTTGTTTTTTGTTTTTACTTTTATTGATTGTTTTAGCTTAAACATGTCTTATCTTAGTCATAGATATCTAAATAGTTTGCTTATTCTAATGAATGTTGTTGCTTTTAATTTCTTACTCTTTTTATTTAATTTAAATGTGATTGTCAATATATTTTAGAGTATAATATAATACTTGGTATGATAGAGAGATAAGAAAAAAGAAATAGAAAGAAAAGAAAATACTAACCAAACTACCATTCCACCCTATACTTTAAAGAATCATCTGCCTAAAACTAGCATGTAGCCTCTATTATGGGTAAAATCTTAAGAAAGGAATAAGAAAGATTCAAGATAGAGGGAAATATTAATAAAGATAAGATGACACATGATTTAAAGAAACAAATAAAGTGAAAGAATAAGATATAGAGAAAAAAAAAAAAGAGAATAGAGAAAGAAATCTAAAGGCAAGGGTGTAAGAGGAAAAAGGGTGTGAGTTAAGAAGGATGACATAGAAAAGTGAGAGAAAACATGTATTAAAGGGCCATAATAGCTCTATATATATCAAATACATTGAATAAGATGATCAGATGGTCTAATGTGCCATTATTAAAAGAAGTGATCATGCATTTAATTGATATATAATACATGACTTGTAATGATTCATGATGAACATAATATCAGAAGGAAATGCGTTTACATATGAAAGTAACTTTATCAAACATTTCTTTAGACTTAATAAAATACAAAAAAGTGTCTCTCCTATGCTTATTGTTCATATTATGAATTTTTGATAAAAGTCCTATGCCACTAACTAGTCAACCAACCCTTAAAGTTAGCATCATCAAAGGTAGAGGCCTTGACCAAAAGAATATGGTAGATGTAACGATTAGCCTAGTTATAGAAAGTGTTGGGTTAAAGGCCCCGCATTATGCATTTTGTATGGCACCAAACTGATGTTGAACAATAGTCAGATCATAGAAAGTGCTAGATGATAGAGTCGGAATAAAAATGCATCCTTCATATATCTTCAAAGTGATACTAGTCAACCTCCACTTAGGGCAGATGAAAGCATCATATTTTGGGCTTGAGGATGCAAAGCCTAATAATTAAAATCATTGAACATATTCCCCAAAATACAAAGAGAAAATTGCTAAAGGAAGAGGAACAAGGCATTATGACATATTAGAAAAGCCTAAAACCAAGCCTAAGCCCAAGCCAAGCCAAGCCTAAACTGCTAACCTGGATTAATGGGTTGTACAACCCATTTAGCATGGTTATACAACTTGGTAACCAAGGTTGTATAGCGCTGCCTTAAACCTTAGTAGGGGAACCTTTTGGAATTGGTCCCTCCCTAAACCCTTGGTCTATACAACCTAGTATGTTGGATGTACAATCTAATCTTGGCTGTATAGTCACTTGTAAACTCTAATTCTAAGAGATCCATCTCATCTGTAATTAAATATGAATATCTTGGAACCATAACCATCTTTGGTTATGGTGCACCCATCCATCACCTGTAAATGCCTCTCCATTTGAAGAGGAAGGAGAGGCTTGGATGAACCTAAAGTCACTCTAAAAAATTCTCTTGAAAACACTACTTAGCATAAAAACCTTTAAAATCTAGTTCCTTTTAATCATTCCCAAGGTAGAACAAGGCCTAATCTCTATATTCTTTATGTGTTCCAAAGCATTTTAGAGGATATTAAACACATAGTGAGCCTCTGAGGGCAAAAGATTATTCAAGAAGGCATCCAGAATCCCCTGCCCCTTCTTTTCCTTCCCCTTATTTTTCTCTTTTTTATTTAAAAGCCCTAAAAATTGTGGGCTGTATAACCTTGATATAGGCTATAGAATCCACCTTCTAGGCTATACAACCTAGCTTCTCAAGGAACAGTGTTGTAAAATCTTCTTCTTCTCCACCCAAATTCTTTTCATTTTAAGGCTACCTTTATGATGTTTTATGGTTCCATTGACATAATAGGATGAGGTCTTATCACTTAGGACCCCTATTCACTTTAAAAATAGAATTTTGGATAAGTTTTAAATGTTTTTATGGTGAATTTTATGTTTTTCCACACTTTAATTTAATTAACACTTTGAGTAATCTATTCAAAATAGATTTGACATTGACCAAGTGAGGAATCATGGATTCCTAAGACCTTGGGAGTCTCATTATGGTCATCTTTATTTTTCAAGAATGTTATTAATTTGTTTTGGCCTTGTGATTTCCCCTTATTAAAATGGCCTTCTAACCTTTGTTATGGTTAGTAGTATCTATGGATTCCTAGCTCTTTATGAGCAATAAAGGAAGAGGATTCATCAATCCTAGGACCTCTTTTGTAATAATTTTACTTTAGGCCACTCAAATCCTCTAAGTGCTTTGCATCACATGTTTATGATTCATTGCCTTGTATAATGCGTGTGTTTCGATTTTGATGCTATATTGCTTCTCATGTGATGTTGAGGTATGCTCGTTATGGACTTAGAAACATGCCTAAGTACTTTTTGTATAAAAGATATGGTAATGTGAATTATACTTATTTATTTTGCTTTTTTTTGTTCATTTTACTTATCTTATATTTCTTTTACTTATTAACTTGTGTTTTTTTTATGGTGTAAGTGTTTGCTTGATTTAGACAATAAATTTAGTCTTGATAATCATCATATAGGATTATGAATGACCATTTAATGTGAATGAATGAAATGCATATCACTCCCTTTACCATGATACATGACCTCCCTCCCTTTTGAGTTGTTGATTTGGATTTTTTTTTGTTTAATTTTGCTACAGGCATGTCTAGGGCTGTTAAATTGGACTAATTAATAACTTAATTAACATGTTAAAAGTGAACAAAAGATGCCTGAAGGCATGATACCAATATCTGACCCAATTTTCAAAGCCGATCTTTGATGGGGTAAAGACGAAATGGGCTTTCTGAATTAACTTAGTTTAGGCTTAAATTTTATCTTCCCCAAGTTGTTGTCCTGACCAAAGTCAAGTGGTGACTTCACAATTCCTAAGGATGGTGCTAATGTATTGTCCTGACTTGGTCCCCTGATGACCATAATTTGGACTTAAGGCTTTGAACTTGTGTAAGACCTAAAGGATACCCTATTGATCTAAACACATGCCATATCTTAGGGTCATTACCAGTGTAAGGATCCTCGTCATCTTGACTGCCCATTGGTCAATAAAATGATGGAGCCATAAGCAAAATTTAACTTGTTCAAGTGAAAATCCAAGGCACTCACAATGACAACTCCACTAGGGACCTATGAAATTAACTTTGCATCTAATCTTTGGTTCACTTCAACATTTTAAACTTATGTTAACTTGTTCGTTGCTTTCATGTAACCTTCACATTTTACCCTATACACTAGGCATCCACTTAGACAAACTAATGGCCCTCTACTTGAGACTTAAGCTCCATTCAGGCTTAAGAGATTGTAAAAAAGGTTTATCACTGATGAACCTAGTATCTTTGGGTACATCAAATGGGAGATCACAACAATTGCGCTCTAAGCTTATGAGAGCCATTTACTACAATAACCTTCTCAACTATTAGGCGTATGTAGGAGCCAATAGTACCTTAGAATAGGGCCTTATTTTATTTGCATGTCCTCAAGGGAGAGTTGGAGTTCTCAAAGGACAAAATTAAGCACCTTAATGTAAAGTGTAATTGTTACTTCATTACCCGTAATGTAATTACTCTTGCATTTAAATACTTGTATCCCATTCCCCATTTTGTAAAGAATTTCTATGTAAATATCCCTCTTGCTTCGTTAAGGGGATTTCTTTGCATTCCATGTATACACATCTCTAATTAATGTAAAGATGTTCATTTTTCGTTAACTCCTTTGTGTATATGTTCTTTGAGACTTTGACTCGTCTAGGTTTGAGGTGATCGCATATGTTCTCTAACCCTTATTGGTAGAAGAATAAGGTCCATTGTAGGAAAGAGCCACTAGACCTCATGTGTTAGAGGAATAAGGTTAGAAGAATCATGTGTTAGAGGAATAAGGTTAGAAGAATCTTTTACAAATGGTATTACATACCGCGTATATCATGCATACATGCATCATGCTAATAACCCTTATCTTGCAACCATCATAGCTTCATCTAAACTCCATGAAAGAGAAGGGGAAACCAATTTGCTAAGAAAAGTAAGACACTTAGTTTAAGCTAAAGAATTGATCCAATCATGGAACCAACCATACCACTAAAGATTCTAGATAAGATGATGGCTGTCTTTAATTGCAAGATAGAAGAAAGGATTATCAAAGAGGTGAACAAGCGTGTTAATGAGATTATAAAGAAAGAGGACACCTTTACTAGTAAGAATGACAATGGGAAAGCACCAATGAATATACCTTAGCCTGTGATGATTGATGATGATTTATTTGGGATGAAAGAGTATCATGAGAGTAAGCTCACCAAAGAGGTAGGAAGTGCCACTACTCTCTTAAATAAACCCATAAAGAATGAAAAATAGAGCACTCGATTCGATGACATTGCCAAATAACTAAAATAGATCTAGAAGGCCTTAGATGCCAAAGCCTTTAAGAGAGGAACATATATTGAGGAGTTGTTAGCTTGCAAACCTAAAAAGATACTACCTAATTTTTTCATGCATGAGCTCCCTAAGTTCATAGGGATTCAGAATGCTAAGAACCATGGTTGTTCACATGTACTAGTCCTGAAGGCATTTAAGGTTTTGATGGACACTATGTTAGAGCTTTTTGAATTGTCATTGAAGGGGTATGCTAAGACATAGTACTTTAACTAACCAAAGACCATCAGAGAAAACTAATAGGTACTAATGAAGGCTTTCGAGAAGTACTATGCATGTAATTCAGACTTAGATGTCACATTATAGGATTTGAAATCTTTGAAGCAAAGGACTAGTGAGAGCTTGGACTACTACATTAGAGGTTGAAGAAGATAGCTTTAGAGGCAAGGCCTATTGAAAGAAAAAAAGTCTGGATGATTGTTAGAGGGGCATTACTTGATATTGGTACTAAAATTAAGGAGATTTTGATAAGGAACTTTGACGACCATAGAAAGGTTAATTTATAAGCTAAAGAGTTAAAATATGAGTCAATGTGACAATATGGGGAAAAAATGAGTGCTCTATCATAACCTAAAGCTGAAGGGGGCAAAACGACCAATGTAAATACCGTTAGGACCTAATATAGTTTATAGATTTTGGTATAACCCTTTCTAAGGTGTTTGAGAGATTATAAAAGAAGGGAGTATTGAAGCCCTTAGTACAAAGACCTCTTTTCAATCCTTAGCCTAGAGGATATGATGCTAATGCCTATTCTACCTTTCATCAAGGAGCAAGGCACAATACCAATGACTATTATAAGTTGAGACATGAGATTCAAGACCTCATTAATAATAAGACAATTATGCCACCAAACTCAGGGATATTCAATATAAGAGGAAACCATCTTTTAAACTATTATAATGTTCTTCCTCCAAATCAAGGGACATTTATGATCGATTTTGAAGTGCCTAAAGAGGTGGGTATGGCTACCTATGAAGAAGTACTAAAAGATCTTACTATCATGGTTTACTCAATCAACCTACGAGAAAGTTCAAATTAGAAAACATAAGAGGTAAGAGTAAAAAGGATTATCAAGCTATAAGAGGAAAGCAATGAAGAAAATGAAGGGGAATAAGTGAACCGCGTAACTCAAAGCTAGAAGTACTACCTTGATAGGGAGGCTCTTAAAGAGCCAAGAGTTGAAAAGATGTCAGAGGCACTTATTATGAAAGAAAGACAAGATGACAACCCTATCATAAAACAACTAATGTATAGGAATTGCTCATTACTTCTCAAGAGTATAAGAAAGCTATGAGTGAAGCTCTGTCTAGCTTTATCATTTCTAATGAAGTCACTTTCAAAAACACTATTGCTTTGGTCACCCATAAAAGGAAAGATCACCTTTTTAAATAAAAACCTCTACCATAAAAAAGGGATCACAATCTGGCTTTGTTTATTAGGGCTGAGGTGAAAGGGAAGCATAGTTTGTGTATGATGGTTGATAATGGGTCTGAGATTAACATTTGCCCCTTAAAGTTACTACACAAGTTTGGATTGTCTAAGAAGGATTTAGAAGATTTTGACAATATCATTTAGGCCTATGATTATGTAAGAGGCCAATTTCAAATGTGTTCAAAACTCTAGTGAAAATGAACATCATAGAGGCAATGATGGAGTTTATGGTATTGGAAATTCCTATCACTTTCTCATTGTTGTTCAAGAGACCATGATATCATTTGTTGGGTGGTATACCTTTCATTATTCATAAGAAAGTTAAGATTCCTTATAAAGGTGAGATTGTGACCATTTATGTAGAGGTTATAGAGATTGTGTTAGCACTAAGTATGGCTATTTTGCACTTTAAAGGGTTTCAAGTTGCTTAAGTCACTAATAAGTAGGTTGATTTGAGGTGATAAGCATTATGAAGAAAATAAATTTTTTGCTCGATTAGGGATTAGGGAAGAATTCTATTGGTATACCAGAGTTTTTGGAGATTCCTATATAGACTATGAGGAAAGGACTAGACTACTTGATGAAAGGTTAAAAGCAAAAGTAAAAGATCTGCATGGATCGTTGTTTGATTTCTTTGTGAAGAAAGGAGAAGCCACAAGAAATGGTAAGCAAGAGGCTATTAAGGATGAGAAGTCATTAGAAGATGGCATAGATGAACTTGAGAAACTTTTTCCAGATGGATGTTAGTGAATTTTGCAATCAGAATTATCAAGATTTGTCAGTGGAGGAGGATGAAAAGAGGAAAAGGAAGAAGAAAGGTAAATAGGTTGTGAGAACATAGGATAAACAAAAGTTAAGTCAATTTGGTATCTTGTATAGCCTTTAAGATGCATGGCTTGGAATAATAGGAAGAAGCTCGTAGATGAAGAGGAAGGGTGATACTCTCAAGAATATCATATTTGGGCTTTAGGTGTTAATTTCATGAAAGAGAAGTCCAGGAATGAGGATCAAGGTGCTCCATACCAGTTTGTGCAAGTTTACTAAAGGTACATACACTAGATTTACTCTAATAGATATCAAGCATATGGTTATGAATTCCATTGAGAACATGGGCAATGGTAAGAAGGTGCATGATCAAATTGAGTTAGAAGGGGTGGCCTTTTAGGAGAGCTTTATGAAGATTGAGTTTGAGGATAGCTAGAAGAAGCAGGATTTTGAAGAGGCAATGAAGGTCATGGCTTGTACAAAAGTAGTGAAATAGTAGGATTCTGAATAAGGTGACAATCTAAATTCTACAATTGGTAAACAGGGAAAGGTCAAAGGGGAGAGAAGGCTCTTATGGAAGTAACTCCTACTAACCTGTCTGAAGATGCTATTTTTCTTGATATTACTGATGTTCTTGTTTTCAGTCTTTTTAAAGATGATGATGTATTTTTTTGCTAAGTTTAAAGCAATGAATGATGAATTTGCTTTCTTATGTGATGTGTTTCCTAATGGTAGTGTGCATAACATGCATCATTTCATGAGCATGTTTGGCATTAATTCTTTACATACAACTACATTTAATCTTGGCATATAAGAAAATCTAAAAATCTTGCTCATTTCTGGTGTTGTCACACCAAAACAATGGAGGAAATTTGAACAACTGCTCAAAAAGTACCAGAGGGTCTTTGCTTGGATATATGAGGATATGCTGAGGGTTGAAAGGTGAATTGCAAAACATCGGATTTTGACCTATCCATATATAAGGCTAGTCAAATAAAAGCTTTGAAGGACAAGGCCAAAATGGGCTTAATTGGTCAAAGAAGTGGCAAAACATCTAAATGCTAAATTTTTAAAAATAGCATACCCAAAATGGCTAGCTAACATAGTGTTGGTACCGAAGAAAAATGATAGAGTAAAGATGTGTGTGGATAACAGGGATTTGAATAAAGCTTTCCTGAAAGATGACTTCTCATTGCTTTGTATCAATGTGTTAGTAGATAGTGCTACAATGTGCATTATGTACTAATTTATGGACAAGTTTTATAGTTATAATCAGATCATCATGGATATTAAAAAAAAAAGAGAAAACTAATTTCATCACAGAATGGGGGACATATTGCTAAAAAGTAATGTTATTTGGCTTAAAGAATGTGGGGATGACATAACAATGGATGGTGATGGCTGTGTTTCATGATTTAATCCATAAAGAGGTGGAGGTATATGTGGATGACATGATGGTGAAGTTTGAAACAAAAGAAGGGCATTTTGAGGGCTTGGTGAAGTTCCTAAAGAGGGTCGACTAGTAGAACTTGGGGTTGAATCCCAAGAAGTGTGTGTTCGGGGTTATCTCTAATAAGCTATTAGGATATGTGGTAAGTAAGAAAGGCATTGAAGTGGATCTAGACAAAGTGAAGGCTATTTAAGACATGCCTGCTCCTAAGAAAGAAAAGAAGGTTCAAGGTTTCTTAGGTCATTTACAATATATCAGCAGGTTCATAGCAAGACTTACCCCTATCTACAAACTAATATTTAAGTTATTGAGCAAAGACCAATCGATGAAGTGGAATGAACAGTGTCAAAATGCCTTTAAAAAGATAAAAGAGTATTTGACCAACCCACTAGTATTGAAACCCCAAAAACTTGAAAGGCTAGTAATCTTGTATATGACAATAGAGGCAAATGTCATGGGTATGATGTTAGCTAAAAAAGATGAGATAGGTAATGAAGATGTTGTGTATTACCTCAACAATAAGCTTCTAACTTACGAAGAAAAGTATAATTAGGTGGAGAAGACTTGTCTAGCATTAGTATGGGCAATAAAAAAAAAAAAAAAAGCTAAGGCACTATTTTCAGTCATACTATGTGGAGATGGTTTAGAAGCTAGACCCAATCAAGTACCTACATGAGGCCCCTACTTTGATTGGGAGATTGGCTAAATGGTTTTGGGTTTTGTAGAATAAATGTAGCAACAAAATAAAAATTTTCTACAAAATATCCCTTCAAGGATCCGCGTGGTTCGATTGACTTACCAATTTAAACGTGAGATCACAATTCTATTGGAAGTTAGATCAAAGCTTCACCAAAGGATGATTGCCCGCTCCAGGTATCCACACGAATAGGCTACTTATAAAATGTAGTTGTGCTAGCAATAAAATTTTTCTCTCTAAACGTTTTGTGTTTTTAGAAGAAAATGTGAACACACTATTTTCATACAAAAAACACTAAAAATGTGTGTGTGTGTGTGTCTTAATCATTAAGATATTTTATATCAACTTTGTATCTTAAAAGATATAGATAATATCTTATTTCGTTTTAACCTTCTTAAAATGAAATAGATATCTAATAATTTAGATAATATCTCTAATTCTCTTAATCATAAATAAAGAGTAGTAAAAGCGCAATTTTGTTTTAGGTCTATTCTATATGTGTATAGGTTCATATAATATTGACAGTGGCCCAAAACTTATTTCTGATCCTTAAGTCATAAGTGGCCTCTAATAAGGTATTATGACTACCCAAATTATATGAAAGTCGATAATTCGACCTAATCTATTTTACAAATAGTATTATAATTCTTTTGTCACATTATATCTCAATTGAACATAAGGCATGGATCATGTCATCCTTATATAGTTCAATTCTTTCTCGACCTCCACGTAGACTAATGTAAAATGACATTGATAATGTTTATCATTTCATAATCGCATGGCCATGTAATCTCTTCAGTCTAACTTATCGAGGGGCTCAGATATATATTTCTTATAAATATATGAGGGAGAAATTCCTTAATCACTTATATTCCTTTATATGATTTACTCCATGTCTAATATTAGTCTGTATTATCATTCGATTAAAGATAATGTTGGACCATATTGGACCATATCAAACTATGAAGTTCATCATATTAGAATCTATAGTGATTTTTAAGTCAGACGATTGAGTTAATACTATATGATTATTGCAACCATGACATTATTAAGAAAATATCCATTATAAGCATTGGCCTAGGACATATAACTAACAGTTTCCCACTTGCACTAAGCCCAATCAAAACTGTATCTAATACCCATTGACCTAGCATGACTCTCATGCTTTGGTTGTGATACTGGTTTGGTTAATGGATCGATAATGTTGTCATTGGTTGGCACTCTGCATTTCTTTACGTCTTCCTTCTTAATGATCTCTCAAATGAGATGAAAATGCCTGAGTATGTGTTTGGATTGTTGATGTGGTATTGGCTCCTTAGCCTATGTTATGGTTCCATTATTACCACAATATAAGTCAACCGGATTGGAAATACTTGGAATAACATTTAATCCAGTGATTATCTAAATAACTTCTTAACTTCTTCTGAAGCGACTATATACGTAGCTTCTATTATATAATCAGCCACGATGTCTTGCTTTGAATTTCTCCGGTTCACTACAACTTTAGTTTCTATATGGGATGGACCAAAGTTGATGCCATTAAAAATGTCTTATCATACTATGATCCATAATGCCATTTCTTATAGGCAGAAGGGCGATACAAGTGTTGGTAGAGAAGCACACTTAGTATTATGGAGTGCAAAGGTATCTAAAAAGTAGTGAATAATTGAAGGGGACTGAAAGGAGAGACAGGGAGATGATTCACAGATTCATGTCTCAGTTTATAGTCCATAATGGTGTGATGCATAAGAGGATGCTTGATGCGATTCACTTAGGATGCTTAGTAAAGGAAGAGGTGCGTAGAGTCATGAATAAAGTATATGCAGACATTTGTGATCCTCTATGAATGGGAAGGCATCAGCAAGGAAAATCTTAAGGCTACGGTACTATTAGACCATAATGGAGTGAGACTGTATTCAGATGGTTCAAAATTGTCATATATGTCAAGTTCATGGTAGCATCAATCACTTGTCACTAACTGAATTATAGAATCTGACTTCACCGTGGCCATTTGCAATTTAGGGTATCACTATGATTGGGAAAATCAGACCAACTTCTATAAGGGGGCACAAGTACATTATAGTAGTAGTAGACTACTTTTCAAAGTGGGTAGAGGCTGAGGCCTTCAGCATGCTAAGGGCAAATAGGTGTGTAACAACCATTTTCATTTGACAAAACTCATACGGCTCTGATATCAATCACTGTAATGACCATTTTCATTTACAAAATTCATAGCATTAATGTTCGAAAATACATATTCATAAAGGTTTATCCATCATACACTCACAATCCAACATGGATTTAAAGTACATATATGTTAACTAATGTCAAGACTAGTGACCATAAACTGGTTCCTATCTAGAGGTATGTACATGACATAAGGAGAGAGAGTTGGAAATCAGCCGATGACTTGTGGTCCATGTGTCTCTATGCAAAACTTTATACACCAAGATGTCCAAATCTCATGCTTCGGTATCTGAAAAATATAATTGCGATTTGGTGAGTCACGACTCAGTGAATAAAAATAATAATCAAATTCTCATGGCATAACCCATAATCAAATATCATCAAGATACATTGTAAGTATAATAGTTGACTATGCAAGTGCAAATGCAATAACTTTATTTTTGTCATGACCATGCAAGACAAACACTGCTCCCAGGATATTCATGTGATTCATGTAACATATTATTTGGGACCTATTGGTCCATCTTCCATGTGATTTGTAAGTGTTTTGGCAAGTCGGTCATAATGCCCTTTCAGTTTCATGAGCAAGTGCTTATTCTCAAATGATATGCCAAGTAATCGTTAAGAGCATTTGATTCTCACTTGGCTTGTATTCCCATATAACATGTAACAATACAATCATTCTCACTTGACTTGTATTCTCATGTAACATGTAATAATTCAATCACATATACATGTAATAGAACATAATCATATCATACAATTATGACATACACCCATTGAATCCAATTATGGTTTTTACTCACCTTTTGATGTGATAAACCTTTACGGTAGGTTTGATTCTCTCTCTAGGGCTTCCTCAACATTTTGGGATTCTAAAATTTGATACATACATGGTTATATGTATGTCAAAATGATTATGAATGCTTGGTATGCAACTATGGCATGATTCATGCAAGTGGATCTAGTGTTTATACATATTTTCCTTATATGGCAGCTTGAGCTTGCCATACTCTCATAGCGATAACTCTAGATATCCTCATCCAAATGACTTGATTCTTTTTTTAAACAAACTAGACACATAAACACATGACATATTCAAATTTCAAGCTAATATCGAACACATAAAAAATGTGGTGAATTTTTGAATTTTTCCCTATTGTAATGTCATCTCAGTCTGAGTAAGTCTTATATTCTTAGGTATATCTTAAATTATACAAGTCTAGTTGCAATAATAATATATCATCAGTTACAAAACATGTAAAGAAACATTTTTTATGTTTTTACTCATTGTCTGATTCAGGCTATAAAATCACCAAAACAAAGGACCAATCTCAGGGTGAGCAAGTTTGTAACATGTTGATGAACTATCATGATAAAGGGACAATATCTTAACAACCATGTTGGATTTGGCAAAAATATTTCACAGGTATGTAGATCAGACATAAATATACAACTTTCAAGTTTGGTCCATAATCAAATTATGAATCTATGGCCATCAAATTCTTGGAAAACAGAATAAAAAGAAAGGTAAGGTTTAATCTCGGTACAGGGTCAGTCCCAATCAATGAATCATATCTCTTTCCACATAAAAAATTAATCAAAACCGATTTACAGGTATTTAGAGGGGATAAAAATCTAAAAATTTCATGTTTTGCACTTTGTCAAAATCAGAATATAAGGCCATCAAAATATAAGAAAACAAAAGACTAAGATCATCTCTGTTCGTATGTGACCCAGCCTTACTGAAGGAGCCATATCTCCTCACACACATAGAATCAAACAAAACTGTTTCATAGTCATTTAGATGAGACATAAAGCTAGAACTTTTATATTTTGAACTTTCCCTAGTTCCTCTTTTATGGTTACAAAATCATGGGTGCAAAATTCTGCTCTAACAGCAAAATTGATAGAATCAGCTCTTATTCTCTTGGATTACAACTTCTATCCAAGAGATCTACCTCAATTACTCCATAATTATGCCTAACAATGCATGATTAACATGTTATGACAGGTTAATTTCAGTTGAGAAGAAGATAAATTAACTTATCTACTGTCCCAGAATTGGAAAACCTTAGGCAGCTCACTCTTCTCCCTCTCTTCTTCTTCTTCTTTCGTTCTTTCTTTCTTTCTTTCTTTCTCTCCTCTTTCTATTGTATTTCATCCTTCTCCTCTCTTACCAGACCCTAATGGTCTGTATTCTTATTTTAAATAAAACAAAAGATTAGGGGTTGGTTTATTGGTTAAAAGTTAAATGTTTTGTTTTTAGTCCCTCTTCTTCACTCCTTAAGCACTTCCATCCGTCTCCTAATTCTTAGATGCTCATTACACTTTTAATTAAGCTCTAAAACACCATTGTTTATGATATTATAACATGCACACAACATAAAACAATTTGTCATGCAACTATATAAACACTACAGATATGTTCAAGTGTCCCCAAATGTAATGGTACAAGTGTCATTGTCATGCTTTTACAATTCACATGTCTAAATGATTATTTGTCCAATGCATATGTTCATGTGGGTTTCATATCATTTATGCAATGAATATATTCATGTGATAATGTGAATGAATGTGGATAGGGATGTTACATTTCTTCCCCTCTTATAAAGAATTTCGTCCTCGAAATTCAATACCTGTAAACAAATGTGGATGTTGTCGTTTCATGTTCTCTTCGGTTTTCCATGTAGCCTCTTCTTGTGAGTGGTTTCTCCATAACACCTTAACTAAATGGATTTCTCAATTTTGTAACTGTTTTGTCTTATAACTATTGATTTCCACTAGTTCTTCAATGTAACTTACATCATTTGTAATTGTTATCGCTAGATCCCTAAGTATATATGTAGGATCAGAATGATATTTCCTGAGCATACTCACATGGAATACATCATGAATCTGAGCCATCTCTTATTTCATTTCTCTTTTGTGTAGATCTGCATAGCTCTTTTATCCATCTTGTGTTGCTTTAAGTTTGCTCTTGATTACCTTCACCTTGTCTATAGTATCTTGCACTAATTCTAGCCCTTGTAAAACACACATCCCTTCTTCATCCTAATAGATTGGATTCGACATTTTCTCCCATATAGTGCTTCATATGGTGTCATTTGTATACTGCTATGATAATGGTTATTATAACCAAATTCAATCAAGACAATGTATTCATCCCATGCACCTTTGAATTCTATTACACAAGCTCGAAGTATGTCTTCAAGTGTCTGAATTATCTTTTCTTATTGTCCATCTGTCTAAGGATGAAAAGCAGTACTGAAACTCAACTTGGTACCCAAAGTTCAAAGTCCTCGATAACCCATATACAAAGTCCATGGTTATTCTTTCCCATTTCCATACTGGAATCATTAATGGTTTCAATTTTCCAGCTGGTGCTTAATGTTCCGTTTTGATATGCTAACAAGTCAAACATGTTCAAATATAGGTTGCTACATTTTTCTTCATTTTAGGCCACCAAAATGAGATCGCAGGGTATTAGACATCTTCGTCATACCTGGATGCATGGCATATAGAGCATTATGTGTTTTTTCTAGGATTTCTCTTTGCAAGTTGTCAACATTAGGCACACAAATACGAGAACCTAACATTAAGGCATCATTTCGAATATCAAAATCACCATATCTCCCCTGTTTTACCATTTTAATGGTTCTATGTAACTTTGGATCCTTGTCCTGTGCTTCTTTAATTCGATCATGCAACATTGGTCTCACTTGAAAAGTAGCAATCAATACCTTCTTCTTTTGTATGTTTAGGTCCATGTTCATAGCTTGTAATTGAACTAAATAAGACATTGGAAATACTTGTAAATGACCTACACCGCTTCTTGATTTCCTGCTCAAAGCATCAGCAACCACATTTGCCTTCCCTAAGTGATACTCAATGGTACAATCATAATCCTTTAGCAGTTCTAACCATCGCCTCTGTCTCATGTTTAATTCTTTTTGGTTCATCAAATACTTCAAGCTCTTGTGATCTGTAAATATCTGGAAAGTTTCTCCATATAAGTAGTGTCTCCATATTTTCAAAACAAACACAATGACAACAAGTTCTAGGTCATGTACTGGGTAAGATAATTCATAAGGTTTTAGTTGTCTAGATGCATATGCAATTACCATGTTGCATTAGAACACATCCCAAACCTTGATGAGAGGCATCATTATATACTACAAATCCTCTATTACTAGTAAGAATGGCTAACACTGGAGCTGATGTCAGTCTATCTTTTAATTCATCAAAACTCTTTTGACATACATTAGACCACTGAAATGGTACATTTTTTTGAAGTAATTTAGTTAAAGGAGCAGCTATCAATGAAAATCCCTCAACAAATCAACGATAATAACCAGCTAGTCCTAAGAAACTTCGAATTTCTGCAACATTCTTTAGGGTTTCCCATTTTACTATTGCTTCAATTTTGTTTGGATCCACCTCTATGCCCTTTTCAAAAACTATATGTCCTAAAAATACTATATGGTCAATCCAGAACTCGCACTTGTTTAATTTAGCAAATAGTTGCTTGTCTCTCAAAATTTGCAACACAATCCTTAAATGTTGTTCATGCTCCTCTTTGCTCCTTGCATACACCAGTATGTCATCAATGAACACAATTACAAATTTGTCTAAAGAAGGCTGGAACAGTGTGTTCGTAAGAGCCATGAATGCTGCTGGTGCATTAGTCAAACCAAATGGCATCACCAAAAATTCATAATGCCCATACCTGGTTCGAAAAGCTGTCTTCGGTACATCTGAGTTTAAAAATTTAAGTTGATAATATCCCGATTTTAGGTCAATTTTAGAAAACACCCGTGCTCCTTGTAACTGGTGAAATAGATCATCTATCCTTGGTAAAGGATACTTGTTCTTTATAGTAACTCGATTTAATTGCCTGTAATTAATATACAGCCTCATTGTCCCATCTTTCTTTTTAACAAATAATACTGGAGCACCCCATGGTGACACACTAGGTCTGATGAATTACTTGAAAAGGGATTCCTGCAATTGGGTCTTTAATTCTCTTAACTCAGTTGGAGCCATCCTATGAGGTAATATGGATATCAGTGCAGTTCCTGGGATTAACTCAATTATGAATTCTATCTCCCTATCAGGTGGCAAACCAGGTAAGTCAAATGGAAACACATCTGGAAACTCATTCACACGAAAATATTCTCAAGTAATTCATTTGTTAACCTTGTGTCTACCATGTTTCCACTGCGCCACTCTGATTACAACAGCTTTTAGTTTGGTATAACTTTCAAGATCTGCAATTGTGATCTTACTTCTGATTTCATATCTCAGTCCCTCTTCAAATTTTTGACATTTGTTTTTATCAGTGGTTACCATAAATGATGCATAATGAGATAATTGACTGAATTTCACCTCATATTCAATCAACTATAGCCATTTGCTCCTGCTTTAGGTTCAAAAACTCTCTTCTTTTATCATCTTTATATACTTCTAGCATGTAATTGTTATTGAACTCATGAAGAAAGTCATCCCATGTAAGTACTGGAGGCTAGGCATCACTCCCCGGAATAGTTTCCCACCAAATATATGCATCCCCCTGTAATAACGATACTGCATAATCAAACTTTTCTTCTGGTATGCATTTCATCAAATTCAAAACTCTTTGTGCTCTTTTTGGCCATGTTTCTGCCACTGATGGATATGTGGTACCACTGAAGTCAACTGCACCTTGTTTTCTCAATTTATCATGCCTTCTCTCTCTCTCTCTAAAGTTTTGGACCCTGCACTGTTGGTTCACCAATTCTATATTGTGGTTGACTATGAGATATATGTTATGCATGAGAATGTGTAAGAGATCTAACTCTCTCAGTAGGTTAGTCTCTTAATGGGTGGCATGATGCTTCTATGAAATGCAAATCGGCTGACTCTTCTGTCCTTGGTGAGCCATGGGTACTACCATGACTACCTTCGGCTAATGCCCTATATACAAATAAGACTATGTCATATGATAATGCAAAATAGTGCAAAAGTCATGTCATGTTCATATGTATGTCCCTATGGAACCTATCCTTACTCTGATACCAATAACTGTAATAACCATTTTCATTTGATAGAACTCATACTGTTCTGATACCAATCACTATAACAACCATTTTCATTTACAAAACTCATACCATTAATGTTCAAAAATACATATGCATAAAGGTTTATCCATTATATACTCACAATCCAACATGTATTTAATGTACATATATGTTAACTAATGTCAAGACTAGTGAGCATAAACTTGTTCCTATCTAGATGTATGTACTTGACATAAGGTGAGAGAGTTGAAAATCAGCTGACGACCTGTGGTCCATGTGTCTCTATGCAAAACTTTATGCACCAAGATGTCCAAATCTCATGCTTCGGTATCTAAAAAATATAATTACAATTTGGTGAATCGTGACTCAGTGAATAAAAAAATAATCAAATTCTCATGGCATAACCCATAATCAAATATCATCAAGATACATTGCAAGTATAACAGTTGACTATGCAAGTGCAAATGTAATAGCTTTGTTTTTGTCGTGACCGTTCAAGGCAAACACTGCTCCCAGGATATTCATGTGATTCATGTAACATATTATTTAGGACCTATTGGTCCATCTTCCACGTGATTTGCAAGTGTTTTGGCAAGCCGGTCACAACGCCCTTTTAGTTCCATGTGCAAGTGCTTATTCACAAATGATATGCCAAGTAATCGTTAAGAGCATTTGATTCTCACTTGGCTTGTATTCCCTATAACATGTAACAATTCAATCATTCTCACTTGACTTGTATTCTCATGTAGCATGTAATAATTCAATCACATATACATGTAATAGAACATAATCATATCATACAATTATCACATACACCCATTGAATCCAATTATGGTTTTTACTCACCTTTTGATGTGACAAACCTTTACGGTAGGTTTGATTCTCTCTCTAAGGCTTCCTTAACATTTTGAGATCCTAACATTTGATACATACATGGTTATATGTATGTCAAAATGATTATGAATGCTTGGTATGCAACTATGGCATGATTCATGCAAGTGGATCTAGTGTTTAAACATATTTTCCTTATAT
>CATIWR010099696.1:0-10590 GCA_949677035.1 Omphalea diandra | reverse complement strand
GGACTGGTTCAAAAACGAACCGAGATGATCTCAGTCTTCTGTTTTGTTATATTTTGATGACTTTATATTCTGATTTTGATAGAGTGCAAAACATGAAACTTGTATGGTTATATTCCCTCTAAATACTTGTTAAGCAGTTTTGATTAATTTGTTGTGTGGAAAGAGATAGCTCATTGATTGGGACTGACTCTGTAGCTGGATGACACAATACCTTTCTTTTAATTCGGTTTTCCAAGATTTTGATGACCATAGACTCAGAATTTGATGATGGTCCAAACTTACAAGTTGTATATTTATGTCTGACCTACATACCTGTGAAATATTGTTGCCAAATCCAGCATGGTTACTGAGATATTGTCCCTTTATCATGACTGGTTGTCAACATGTTATGAACCTACTTGCCCTGAGATTGGTCCTTTGTTTTAGTGACGTTATATACTGAAATGGATAATGAGTAAAACATGAAAAATTTTCATTTGTATGTTTTGTAACTGATGGTAGAATATTATTGCAATTGGATTTGTAAAATTTCAGATACACCCAAGAGAGTAAGACCTACTCAGATTGAGAAGACACTGCAACAGGGCAGAACTTAAAAATTCACCACATTTTATGTGTATCTGATGTTAGCCTGAAATTTTAGTATGTTGTCCCATTATATGTCTAGTTTGTTTGAAAAAAGAGTCAACCCATTTGGATAATTATATCAGGAGTTATTACTATGACCGTGTAGCAAGCTTAGGCTGCCACACTAGGTACACTTGCATGAATCATGCCATATCTGCATACCAAGTATTCATAATCATTTTGCTATACTTATACCCATGTATGTATCAAATGTTAAGATCTCAATACTTTAAAGAAGCCCTACCATAAAGGTTGGTCATATCAAAAGGTGAGTAGAAACAATAATTGGATTCAATGTGTGTGAGTAGAAACGATAATTGGATTCAATGGGTATATGTGATAATTGTATGATATGATTATGTTCTATTACATGTATATATGATTGAATTGTTACATGTTACATTAAAATATAAGTCAAGTGAGAATGATTGAATTGTTACATGTTGCGTAGGAATATAGGCCAAGTGAGAATTAAAAGCTCTTAACAATTACTTGGCATATCATTTATGAATAAGCACTTGCATATGGAACTAAAAGGGCATTGTGACTAACTTGTCAAACACTTGCAAATGAATTACAGGAAGATGGACCAATAGGTCCCAAATCATATGTTACATGAATCACATGAATATCCCAGGAGCAATGTTTGCCTTGCTCGGTCACGATAAAAACAAAACTATTGCATTTGCACTTGCATAGTCAATTGTTACACTTGCAATGTATCTTGATGATATTTGGTTATGGATTATGCCATGAGGATTTGATTATTGTTTTTATTCATTGAGTCGCAACTCACCAAATCGCAATTATTTTTCAGATACTGAAGCATAGAGTTTGGACATTTTAGTGCATAAAGTCTTGCATAGAGACACATGGAACATAGGTCGTCGGCTGAATCCCAACTCTCTCTCATTGCGTCATGTACATACATTTGATAGGAACTAGTTATGGTCACTGGTCCTAACATTAGTTAACACATATGTACATTAAATACATATGGGATTATATATGTATGATGAATAAACCTTAATGTGTATGCATTTTCGAACGTGAAATGTCGTGATTTGCAACTGAAGATGATAGTTACAGTTGGTGGTATTAGAAGGTTCAAGCACACATGGGGCAAAAGTGCAAATCTCAGTGTGTATGACATCGCAGGGCCGATGGGCAAATGAGTGCTCTGATAAATACCAACTGTAGTCATGTTGTGACATTACAATTTATGGTATTAAAGCTAATTTACAAATGAGAACAATGAGTATCACTGTTATTGGTTTGAAAAATGAATTTAGATGTTACAGTTTTGGTATCAGAGATGGCTCAAGCATACGTAGGGCAGACGTGCAAATCTCGATGTGTATGACATCGCAGGGCTGGCGGGCAAATCTCGAATGTTGAGTGCTCTGATAGGTATCGATTGTAGCATTACAGATTATGGACATGAATAGTATGAGTTTTGTAAATGAACATAGTTGTTACATTTATTGGTATCAGAAGAAATATGAATACGGTCGTTATAGGTTATTGGCATCAGAGCTAATGTGAATTGGTTGTTACATTTAGTGGTATCAGAGCTAATATGAATTTGATTGTTACATTCTATGTCTTTTATGACTTGAAATTTGACTATATTGTATTATTATGTGCATAGTTTATTTGAAAAAAATGATTAACTTATTTGGATAAGTATATCTATAGTTGTTACAGCGAGAGTGTAGCAAGGTCAGACTGCCATATAAGGAACATATGCATAAATACTAAGTCCACTTACATGGATCATGTCATTGTTGCATACCAAGCATTCATAATCATTTTGACATACTTATGACCATGTATGTATCAAATCTTAGGATCTCAACACTTTGAGGAAGCCCTAGAGAGAGAACCAAACCTACTATAAAGGTTGGTTGCATCAAAAGGTGAGTAATAACCATAATTAGATTCTAATGTGTATGTGTGATAATTTTATGATATGATTATGTTCTATTACATGTATATGTCACTAAATTGTTATATTTTACATGTGAATACAAGTCAAGCAAGAATTATATACTCTTAATGATTACTTATTGTACCATTGTGAATGAACACTTGCATATGAAACTAAAAGAATGTTGTGGTAGGCTTATCAAACACTTGCAAATCACTTAAAAAAGGAACCAATATGTCCTATTGGCATGTGTTATTGATCAAATGATTCACTTGTTATATGCTAGCCAACAAAATCAAATGTCACTTGAATCACATGAATTTCCAAGAGCAGTGTTTGCCTTGCAAGGTCAAGACAAAAAAATCAATTTATTACATTTGTACTTGCATAGTCAATTCTTATTCTTGTAATGTATCCTGATGATATTTGATTATTCTTTGTGTTGTAGTAATTTGATTATTGTTTTTATTCATTGAGTTACAACTCACCAAAACATAATTATGTTTTTCAGATACTGAAGTATAGGGTTTGGATACTTTGGTGTATAAAATTTTATATAGAGACACATGGACCATAGGTCATCGGCTGAATTCCAACTCTCTCTCTCATTGTGTCATGTACATATATCTAAATAGGAACTAGTCTATGGTCATTAGCCTTGAACATTAGTTAACATATATGTACATTAAATACATGTTGGATTGTGTATGTATGATGAACAACCTACATGCAAATGTATTTTTGGACATGAATGCCATGATTTGTAAATGAAAATGGTCATTATAGTTTAGGCCCACCATGGCCTCTGCCTAGATGTGAGGAATCTTCAAAAAAAGGGAAAAGGAAAATGCTCTTAAGGATATGATTTACAATGTAATCAAGACATAATAAATGCAAAAGAATGAGAACTTACATGAGTGGTCTAAGCTAGCTTAATACATAGATAAACCTGGTGATCTACAGTGACATCATCGACCCCATCAATGAAGCCATGTAGGACTCTATCATGTTGTTCGACATAGAAGCCAAGTTGTTAACCACCATAACCTCCACACTTATTGATGCAGATCTACGAGACCCATAGTAGAATCAGATGCAAAAGCAAGAGCAATAGGCCTTCTGGTCACCTAAGCGGTGGTGCCTTAACTCGTGTGTTGTAGGGTGGTCCCCTCATCAAGAGAATAGTAGCAAAAACACGAATACCCGCATTAGATAAAGTGAGACTCCCATGAGTTTGCCTATTATCCAAGACTTATAGGGGACCCTTGCAAAAGATAACTGCTCTTGTGTTGTGTACTGCAATGTTGCAACGAATTCCACAACTGTTAGTTCCCTCACCTAAAATAAGCTGGTAGGTGGATGCAATGGGATGCGTCACTTATCAAGACCTTTATGCCAATGAAAGATATGCTCTCCTAAGTACCACTCCCTAATAGAGGCCCCCACCATTAGGCATTGACTATAAGAGATGACTTTGGCCTCCGACACCTCTACCGCCCATGTCACCATAGGACCTCTCCAGTCAAAGCGTAGATGCAATAAAATGCAAACTTGTTGTAAGTATAATACTAGAAAATATAAGGGATAATTATGACTAATGTAATTATATCGATGTAGGAAAAACACCTGGTCTAGGGTGATGGAGTTGAAGTAAGCATGCTGGTAGCTATAGGAGAATCCTTATAGCTCACTACACTCTACCATAGAAAGTGAGGATAGTCGCCCTACACATTATCCTCAGGATCCAACCCCTACAGTGGGCCCAACTTAATGACCCATGCATGTTAATAAGCAATGATGTGAGCCTCAAAATGATGAAACAAGGCCAAAGAACAATTAATAAGGGAGATAAGTAATACTCATGATGAGGACTCTCCAGGCACTGTACTTATAGCCCTGACTCAGGATCATCGATTAAAAAAATGGTAGAGATACATTAACACTGCAAATCCCTAAGTGCAACAAGCTCAAGTCCTTAAATACGGGCACTAGAAATAGCTTTGCCACCCTAGAAGCATTTGAGAACATAAACCCTGACATAATGTATAACAAATAGTAATGCGCATGCTGGTCAACCACCTTATTGGAACTATCATCAGTAATAAAGCGTGATCCAGTTTGAATGCTTGACCTCATCACAGTCATACTCCTTTTCAACAGGAGACACAACTAAGAACCATCAATAGATAATCTCTTTAGAGAATTAAATAGTGTATGCCTGAGTCAGTGGGTGGAGAAATGGTTGCAAATCTCAACCCAGTCAAAAATACGAAGTCTCTAAGGGGTGATCATAATCTCACCAATCAAGAGCAGGTGGAAAGTGGGTCATGTCCATCCATCGCTCCACCAGTGCATGCCTTATTAATAAATAAATCCTTAACATCTCGTCAGAAAGTAGCCATAAGAAGGTCCAGATCTCGGTCCCCTTTAAGCAGGCCACAACACAAGTGTGCATTATATAACCCCATGCTCTAGTCGGATCACTAGAGTCACCCCCTTTCAGAAAGGAGATGATCCCCTAAGAAGGAAAAGAAAGAGATAGTAAATATATGTGTATGTTTTGTTAATAAAATAATGGATCCTAATCTCTAGGGTTAAAAAAAAATTGGAGACAAAACACCACAAGATGGATAAAGTCACAGAGATGATGAATTATTCACTCAGATATGTGTCCTAATTGCCCAGGAATCTTTTTACGAGTTTATTTTAATTGTTTCCTTATGTAGGTCATAAAGTGAAGCCTAAGGCACACAAATCAAGGCAACCAACCAGACATATGGATCAAAAATAAATTTTGTTAAAAATAAAGGGTGAGTACCCTAGAAAATATCTCTAAATATTTTAACCTAACTTGATGTTCACAAGCAAGAAGTGAATCCAAGGATAACACCTAAAGCCTACGGTGGCAGGGTGTATAAAAAATAAAATTGATAAGAAGAGAAAAGACACCTACTGCTTTCGAGCTGGCTCCTATGAGATGACTTTTTAAAATTATAGATCATCGATATATCATCATATAGTTAGGCATAATCATTTTTGCAGTCATGTTCTTCAGTTGGCTCACTCGCTCGAATCCCTATTCGAATTGTAGTTGCTTTAAGGCATCCTGAGTTAGGAGGTCCTCATCGGGAAACTCCTCATTAATGTTGAACATGTCATTATCATAAAACTCAATCATGGTAATCACTGAGAAAAGCTAAGGTAGCCTAGGAGTTAAGTCTAAAGTACAGAGCGAGGAAGTCTTGAGAGAGAGAAGAAATAGTGAAAATGAGACGATTCACCCTCATAGGGGCTTATATAATGGCCCCAGGCTATACAACCTTGTTAGGTTGAGTTAGCCCCTTCTGAGCCTAACAGATCCAACTTTCCCTATTTGGCCTAGCTATCCCAATTACCTAAATTGCCAAAATGCCCTGACTTCCCAAAGAGCTTCATAACACTTAGAATTATTAGAACACCTATAACATTCTAAGAGTTTTATAACACCCAAATTACCTTAACTACTCAGAGAACTCTAGAGCAAACAATTTACCAAAATAACCTTATTCCATTTAAAACTCATAAAACACCCTATGTTTCCTAATTTTAGTCAAGCTACCAAGCTACCCATCAATGATAACATTGCCCTATTAAAAATCTTATATATGTTTTCAAGAAAACCTCCTTCTCATAGAAATGGCAAAACCTAAAAAAGCGTTCCCATAATATCGAGGCTTCAGGCCCATTACCTTCAGCTATAAATAAACTTTAAGATGGCCAGAAGAGTTGTAAGAATACAAATTCAGTTTTAGTAAAGCTATAAGGGCTCAAAGGACATAAAGAGCACCTAGGGACATCTTTGAGCAAGAATTATTGGTTGGAAAGACTGAAGCACCTATGAAAAAAGCTTAACCTTAGTACTTGTTGGAAAGCTGATAAGAAGTTCAGTACCTGCTCAAGAGCAATTGAAAGATGACCAACTCTAGTACTTGCTAGAGGGTTGCTAGAGAAACAAACTAAACCTTGGTAATTGCTAGAGAGCTACCAAGAAGTTCAACGCCTATTTGAGAACTGTTAAAAGATGATCAACACTAATACTTCCTAAAGGGCTACCAGAGAAAGAAACATAACCTGGATACTTATTAGAAAGCTACCAAGAAGTTTAATACCAGCTTGAGAGCTACTAAAGAACAACTAATTTCAGTACTTGTTGGAAGGCTATTAAAGAGAAAAACTTAACTTTGGTAGTTGTTAGAGGCCTGCCAAGTAGCTTAGTACTTACTACTTAAAAAATTGTATCCTTTCATATCCTTTATATGGTGTTCAACTTTATAACTAATGCTTTATTGTATCTTGTCCATTTGTCATTTCTCAAATGCTATTTTTCAAGCCCTATAAAATAAAGGGCAAACTATAAGCATCAGATTATCAACCTTAGGTTATATAAATGAAATCACTGAACCAAATCCTCATAATGAAAAGGGAATTGCCTAAATAAAAGGATGAAAAGCCATATAAAACTTCAGAAAAGCTTGAGACTAAGCCCTAAACTGAGCCCAAGACCAAACCTCAAGAGAAGTTCCAAGCTAAGCCTAAGGTTACTTCTCATACTTGATGGGTAATACAACCCATCAAGTAAGGTTGTATAGCTTTACCCAAAGTTGTACAACCCTTGCTAAAACCCTAAATTATAGAACCTTCTAGAACTGGTCCCCTCTTTAATCTTAAGGTGTACAACCCTGATATAAGGATGTATAATCCATTCTTGGCTATATAGCGCATATACAAACCCTAATTCAAGTACAACACTCTTCTTCTCTATGATTAAATGTGTCTATGTTACAATTAGAACTATTTTTAGCATTATGCACCCATCCAACACCTCTAAATACCCCTCATTTTGAAGAGTGGGAAAGGCTTGGAAACCCTAACTAAACTCTACCAAAATCAATTCTCATACAATCTTACATACAAAAAACTAAAACATCAACCTCACCCCACTTTCTACAAGGTGGAACTAGGCTTTTATCTTTGCATTTGTGCATTAACTTAAGCATTTTGAAGGATATTTAACTTATTATATGCTTTTAAGGGCAAACATATGAAAAGGACACATTTAGGATCCCTTTCCCTCTCTTATTCTCACCCTTTCTTTCTCATTTTCTATTTTTTAAACCTAGAATATGAGAGCTATATAGCCTTGTTGGTAGGTTATACAACCCTTTTCCTGGGCTATAGAACCCTTATTCATGGTTGGATAACCCAAGTTCCTTATAACACAGTAAAAAACCTTCTTTTTCTTTCTTTCAAATTTTTTGCTTTTGGGGGTATCTTTTGGGATATTTGGTGACTTCAGTGATATAATAGAGTGAGATCTAATAACTTAGGACCTCCAATTACCTCAATAATGGAGTTTTATTAGTTTTCTCAATGACTTTCTTTATCTCTTTTTTCTTAAAATGCTTTTATGTTTTTTTGTTCCTTTGATCTTAAGGTTATGTTTTTTGTTTTATTTTACTCTTTAAGGCAATGAGCAAGTAAGGAACTTTAGTTTCCTTTAACCTTGATAGTCCTCTTTGTGTAATGTTACATTTGCAGTCATGTGAATAGTATTTTTAATTCTTTGATTTCTTAGTTTAATGTGAGCATTCTAACTTTTGCAATGTTAGATTCTACCCTAAATGTTCTAGCTATTTATGAGCAAGATAAGGGAGGGTTCAATAACCCTATAACTTCATTTAGGTGAATCTTTGCCTCAAAGTTATCTAATGGCCCTTAAGTGCTTAGGTTGGTATGTGTGTGTTCATCCCCTTTCTTCTATCCATGATTCATACATCTGCATATGTGTATTGTAAACTATATATTTTAGTTTGTGATGGTGAAATGTGATAATCACCGATTTAGTCCTGTGTTAGGTACTTTGACTATGGAGTTATGGTCTGGTGACTACCATAGACCTTGTTTACCTTTCTTCACTTACTTTGTGTTCCCTTTGACTTGTTTATTTTTAGCTTAACTCATCACTAACTTATTTCTTCTTTTAGGTGTAGGTGGTTACTCAGGTTTATAATAAGAACTTACTCTTAACCACTTTTCCACATTGATTATGTGATTATGCATGGTTACATTTATGTGTGG
Source organism: Omphalea diandra (assembly GCA_949677035.1). Taxonomy (NCBI): domain Eukaryota; kingdom Viridiplantae; phylum Streptophyta; class Magnoliopsida; order Malpighiales; family Euphorbiaceae; genus Omphalea; species Omphalea diandra. The sequence continues at coordinate 1,916 of CATIWR010099696.1, read as the reverse complement.
AGGGATTAAAACCCTATGACATGTTATATGACCCCCTCCTCATTATGGATGATTATGTATGTGAATGGATATTGATGCATGTTAAGACCTTATACCATGATGCATAATCCTCTCCCTTTTTTAGTTGATGATTTGATTTGTTTAAATGGATCATGTTTAGATGTATGCTTAGGGTCGATAATAGGATTAATCAATAACTCTGGCTAAAATGTTAAAAGTAAACCAAAGATGCCCAAAGGTTGTATTATAATATCTAGGTTGTTTAAGGGTCCTCAACACCTTCCCCAAGTTGTATCCAATTTTCAAACCTGCTCTTTGATAGGGATAAAGATGAAATAGGCCTTTCAATTGACTTAGGTTAGGTTCAAATTTTTCCTTCCCTGGATTATTGTCCTGACCAAAGTTGGGTGGCGACTTCATATTCTCTAGGGGTAGTACCAACATATTATCCCACCTTTGGTCCCCTAATGACCATTATCTTAGACTAAGGCTTTGAAATTGCGTAAGGCCTAAAATGACCTCCTGTTGGTCCAATCACATGCCATAATTAGGGGTTATTACCAAAGTATGACCCCATCCTTTTCAATCCCCCAATGATTGATAAAAAGCTTATCTCATGTGTTTATTCGATATAAAGCTTTTATGTGTGATATCCAACTATAAAAGCATAAAGATAAAAGGGTGTTAATGTGTTTAGCATTATTGTGTTAGTGAAGCATTTGTTTTACTTTATTTACTTTTCTTTTAAATAAGATTCGACCTTATCTCTTTAAAGTTTGTTTGTAACCAGCTCTTTATATAAGGACTTCAGCGTGTATTTGAAGAGGCAGAAAACCCTGATCACAAACAATGCCTTCTAAATATAATAGGCATTTCTAAAACATCTCGCGGTATCGTTATATCATAATTGTTAACTCTTCCTTATCCTTAATCCATAGCATCACACACCTAAATATATAAATAATTCTATATTAATATAATAAAAATACTAAAAAAATGAAGATTTGTTTAAACTCATACTTAGAACATATTTTGTACATAAATTAGACTATTAATGGTTGAAAAGACCTATAAGAACATTAAATCTAAACTTTTACTAATCATGCAATTTAGTCCAAAATTATATTTATGTATTTAACTCTTATTGTTTGAATCCATAACCATATAAAATCTCATAGTTTACCATTTAACATTCATATGCAATCATAACTAACATTAATTCCGTGTTAAACATCTTAATCCTTTAAGGCCTCAAACATTCCTAAACTTATCAATTTAGTCCATTTGCTACGTATACATCCTCAATTAGCACCATTAATTCCATTTTATCATAATATCATAAATTATAATCAACCATTAATAAACTCTCCATTATTTGCGTCAAAATCCTTAATTTCATAAATGTTTTCAAACTTTTTCATATTCACTCAATTTAGTTTAAGAAACAATTAACCTTAATATGATTAGCTTCAATTCCTCCATCAATAATGTTCTCCTTAGGCACCAAGAAGGGGGGTTGAATTGGTGAATAAAAATTTTAACCACAAGGATAAAGGGGAGAAGAAAGAGTATGAGAGAGATAACCAATTTATAGTGGTTCGGGTATAATTGACCCTACGTCCACTCCCCAATTAATCAATTGGATATTTCACTATCTCAATGGTGTTTTCAAGCTCACACCTAACTTATACAACTTGTGTTTTGATGGCTAACACACAACCTTACAACAATGTGTTTTTAGGCTAACACAAAACCTCACTCAAGTGTTTCACTAGGCTCACACTTAAACCTTTCTTAAAGTGTTTTTACAGGCTAACACAAAACCTCACAACTTGGTGTTTAATGCTCACACCTAACAATTACAATTTCATAAAGAAAATGAAGAAAATGAGTAGCAAAGATTGAGAGCTTTAATC
>CATIWR010099690.1:0-15004 GCA_949677035.1 Omphalea diandra | reverse complement strand
ACAATGTTGATGTAAACATAATATAATTTATTTTAATTTTAATAAATGAATATTTTTATATATATTATGTTCCTTTCAATATTATTTTTACTACAATTTCAAATATAAATACAAATATAAAATTTTAATGTAAAAAAATATCAAATAAAATTATAGCGATGAATTAGTGACAAAATACCTCTCGAATACCAATGGAATTGTAAAGGAGAAGCCTTGGAAAACCTACCACATTTCCAAAGAATAACAACGGAGTAGCTCTTCTTACAAAAACCTACTAGAGAATACTCTCAAATCCTAATACTTTGGTTGCTCGAGTACTAAAGGGTGTTTATTTTCCCGCTTCGAAATTTCTTTATGCGAGGATGGGTAGATTACCTTCATGGGGATGAAGTATTATTTTGTAGGGTGGGGAAGTCATCTTTAGGCATTGTAAATGGAATGTGGGTAATGGTCTTTCAATTCGTATTTGGGAGGATAAATGGACTCCCTCTGCTTTAGACTTCAAAGTTGCAATTCCTCAGCCTCGAAATTGTGATGTGTTTATGGTTTCCAACCTTATCTCTTATGATTCAAGGTCATGGAAAAAGAAGGTGATGAATAATATTTCAATCGAGTTGACATGAGTAAAATTCTCAGCATTCCGATAAAGGATTGGAGTAATCAAGACGAGATGGTCTAGCACCTAAGTACTTTAGGTTAATATATAGTGAAAAAAAAGGTATCAGTTGATTGCAAAGGAAAAGGGCTTGAACTTAATACAAGGCTTTTCTTCTTTTAGTAATAGTCTTAGTGATGGGGACTAGAAAAGCATCTGAAAGTTAAATCTTGCAACTGAGTGAAGAATTTCCTATGAGCATGCTTCAACTTCATCACATTTATTGAGAGTCTCTTCCAAAGGCATTATATTCCCATCAATTTATGCCTAACATGTGGATTAGAGCCAAAAACTTTAACTCATTTATTTGTGAATTGCAACTAACCTAGTTCCAATCATATTTTGGGTTTCGTTTCAATATCTCCTATTCTATTTCTTTTAGAGACTGATAACACGAGGCAACTCATTCCATTGGAGATAATAAGGAATTGGTGGTACATATTTTGTGGGCTATTTGGATTGTCCCTGATGAGAAAGTCTTTGCGAATAAGGCTATTGATACTCATTCGACTATTTCGTGAGCCATGGCCTATTATAATAGATATCAATCCTGTGCCTCCCAACTTAAGGGCTCTAACTCTAGCTTGCTTCGTCTTGTGTCTTAGGAGATCCAATGAAGGTAATGCCCTATTTTGAGTGTTGTTAAAATCAATTTAGATGCCTCTTACAATATCCTGACGGGTAAGTCTCTTGTAGGTTTTGCAGTTAAAATCAATAAAAATTACTGAAAGCTTATCGACGGACTTCCTTCAGATTTACAATCCAATTTGTGAGAAAATAAGAATTAGTAATAAACAACAATTTTTAGCTCATTTGTAGATAGACTTTTCCATGCCTAATTTATTAATAAATTTATTATAAAATAAAATTTTCATTGATGGACTATTACCAGCAGAGTATTTTGCGATCTTGTTTCAATTGTTATTTCCTTTGTAATTTCTTTTACTGAAGGATTTCCTATATTTATCAATGAAAAATTTTGTCAATATAACGATACTTTCTTGTAGTGTCTCCACCAAATTCCAAAGGTCTTAAGACAAAAACAAAGTCTTCATCTTGGTGCTCCAAACTCCATAGTTGCTACCTTAGAAAATTGAAATTGAAGCTTATGAAAGACTAACTCCATTTTGATTGTTTGCCAATGGAACAATTGGTTATATGCTTAAAGCTAGGCTATGATACTAGATTTTAATGTTATTAAAAGCTAGAACAAGAAAATATGACATCAAAAATAGAGAAATACCATGTAGAATTTTTATCAAATAATTATAAGGCAATAAGAAATGTAATGACAAAGATGATAGTTTTATTCACTGAAGTACTCCTTTAATTACATAAAAAAAGAACAACATTAAAAAATAAGGAGATAACAAAGCAACTAACAACACCATGATTTTGAAAGCAAAAGATTAGGTCTATTGACAATAACCTTATTTGACTGATTTAAGGACTTCATCATTCAGTAGCTAAAAGGGTCAATTATTTACTACATTACTGTAACACAATCATCATAAGAAGAAAAGAAATCAGTGTAAGCAGTTGAACTAGAAAGATGACTTTTACATTTCTCATAAGTACTAAAAATTACATTGAAGTCCCTTAATTAGCTTACGATTGACACAAGTCAGACTAAAGATATCACTAAGAATATGTTAATGTATTGGCATAAATATCAAACATATGAATAATAGTATATTATTAATAGATAGATCAATCACAACATGTTGTTCATTAATTATCATTTAAGACAAAGTTGGTTAAGAATTTGAAACTAAAGCCTAAATAGATGACAAAGTAGAAGTTATAGAGTAAACTAACTTTATGCCAAAATAAAGTTAATAACCAATACAAATGAAAGTAAAATGTACTTTATGTTCCATTATGCAAGCAACATCTAGCTTATAAGTCATACAATAATTATAAAGTGTATTCATTATATTGGCATTACTAATGCTATGATAATCCCAAAAGAGTAGATTGATGAGTTCATGGAAATGGTAGGTTGCGAAAATCACTTAGACAAATATTGGCTTATAATGAGAAGTTGCACTTGAATTTTTCTTTGAACCATTTACCATTCATTATCACCATCATTTTCAACCTGATCATCCTAGGTTTTATAAACAAGCTAAACTTCCTCTTGAGCTGCATACATTGAAGCATCCAAAACATTAATGCGAATATGAAAAGAAGAACACATTCCTTTCAAAATAATAACAACCTTCTAAACCATGCCTGAACTAGGTTGGAGAAAAGAATTATGTAAACTAATATCAACCTGAGAGTGTATGGAGTAATGAGCAAAAACTGCCTTGTATGGAGAGGCATATGTGGTGTCAAGAATAAGTGATACATGAGCTTCCTCAGATGATCATTGTTTTATCTTCCTTAGATTCATAATGATGACTCTTATCAAGTTGAGTATTGTTAGTTGTAACATCAAGCCAACTTGGTACCAAAGAAGAGCTATGCTTATTAATAAAGTATCTTAAAGTCGTATGCCGATTTGGATGGAATGTAAGGAGAGGTAATTAATGGAAGGGTAGGGAAGAGTACAAGCTTACCCTTATTTGGGAGAAAATTAAAAAAAAAAAAAAAAACTAAAAGTGTAGGGAATGGAATGGAATGTTAAGTCTTACCCTTCCCTTCTTAATATTCAATTTGGGTACACCTCAAATTAAGGTGTAAGAAAGGATAACTGAATTTAAAAAATAAAAGGAAAATATTTTTATCAATTTTGTCCCTATTTTAAATATAGAAATCCAATTACACTTCCTCATTTTTGTCATTTTCAATAGTTACTCTTTCTTTAATTACACTTCCTTATTCATCCTTTCTCAAACAATGGAAAAGAAGTGTTGTACACTCCCATCCCTTCTCATTCCTTTCCTATCCTTACCCTTCCACTAATTACTCTTCATTACATACCATCCAACAAGGGGTAAAGAGGTGCAAAACCTACTAAGAGCTTGATTAATAGGCACATTTGGAGGATTAGACTTCTTTGGGGATTACCTATATGAACGAGATTAAAAGCATCTCCAATGGTAATCTTTAAAATAAAGAGCATATTTTGGATAAAAAGAAAGAATCTCAAGGAATTTTTAAATATAAAGAGCAAATATATTTATTTAAGTCCAATGAGATCTTTATATTTCACTCTTCATTTTATTTTTTTCCATAAAAATATTTAATATTAATTTGTTTTATCCCATAAAAACTTCTTTGAATATTGTGGGAAGATAAAGAAAAAAGTTTTTTAAGAAATAAAGCCAATAAAATACAAGATGATCACTATTAATATGTATGAAAAATTGGATTGTATTAATTACATTTTATATAGAGTAGAGAGTTAAACTCACTCTTTAATCTAAAATTTAGAGACAAAGAGTAGGTTGGAGTCTTCTTTTCTTCAATCACTCTTTATAATAAAGAGTTTAGGTTGAATAAAGAGTGGATTTGATATTCTCTGAGCAAAAAAATTAGAGGATCTAGGTTTAACATTTCTATGGTAATTATAGAGTAGATGACCAAAACATGTTCGACAAAAAATAGGGGAGATTTTCATAGAGAACATCTATCCATTAACTAGTGAAGCAATAATAATTCAAAGGGTTTCATGCACTCTATTGAACAAATCTAAATCAACTAAGCTTCTGCATGATGACCCGATAACTCACCATCTAGAGTCTTATTAACAATGCAAAAAAAGACCTCGATATGATGTGCCATTTCAGTCAAGAGTTAAGCATGCCAAAGTTCCCAAGCGACTTTGTATAATTGAACCCTTAATTTGTGTTGTCATTAATTTTTGTTGTTCACATCAAAACCTGAAACTCATTACTATAATTAAAGAATGTTAGGCTTTAAAAACACTACTCGGAGACTCCAAATCGTCTTTTAGTCAATTTTCAAGTTTAAGAAAATATGATAATATCCCCTATCAAGGGAAATAATGATGTATTTGGCCAAGGCAAGTCCAATAAGGATCCATTATAACTTCAAGGCCCAATCATAAGAGGAAGGATACAAAATTTTAAAGATGCACTTAGAGCTTTTATACAAGGAAGGATATGGTAAGAATGGAGCAAATAGACTAAGGATTGCATGAAGCCCAAATGCATGAGGATGAGAGCTTGAACTCTTTAAATAGAGTGCTTAATTTAATCCAATGGAGCCCAATTGATGGAGAGGACCAAAGCCCAACACCATTCTACCATAGCATGGATACTAAGCCCAAATGTTAAAGATCCATGTCAGATTTGCTTAATTAGCATTGTCTTCCTATTACCATAAGGAATTCTCCTTATCTTAAATATCATGTTTCTTTTAGTTAGGATTATTTAGTTAGTTATTTACTTGTGTAAGGAACCTTAAAATAAGGTGTTTTAATGCTAGAAATTAGTTAGGTCAAATCATAACAACCAATAGGATTACTTAGGCCAGATCATGACAACCAATAGGATTATTGAGGCCAAATCATTACAACCAATAGGATTATTTGCTTTTAGTCTTTATGTGAGAGTGAGATTAGCTTATCCTAATAGGTTTAGGAGTTATAAATTAGGTAAAAACTTGTAAGGTTGAATTAGAGAGGGTTTTTTTTAGGGTTTTCTTAATATTTGTAAAAGGTATTTTAAGCCCTTATTTGGTCGTTAATAAAATATCAGATGATTTTTGCTTAAACATTTTAAGATTGATTCTCTTTTTGAGTTTTTGAGTGGACTCAGTCAGATTGTTGAGTGAGCTTGATAATTTCACAAATATAGTTTAATATAATTCTTGAATTACTTGGTTAATTTAGGATTGAGATTAACATAACTTAAATCACATATTCCAGGTTGCTAGAAATAAGTTTTCTAGAGATCTAGTTTAGATTTAAGGATTTATCATCTTTTTTATCTTTGAATTATACTTGGGACTTGTATTCATCAAACGAGTAAGAAGCTATTTCCACCTCGTTTGTATCAAATAAGCTTCTAATTCGAAAAAAGATCCTAAAGCTTTGCTATTTTCTCTTTCAAATCAAGCTGCTTCTATTGAGTATTTCATTTGGAAAAAATGAGACGATTAATATGAGAGCAATGACAAGTTTTAACCCCTTCATCATAAATGGCTTTGGGAAGCTCTCATATAAAAATACCCCTTGATATGCATAGGGGAAAAGAGGGGCCTAGTTAAAATCCTAAATTTTACTAAAGTGTAGAGGCATAGGATAGATATGATGCCTATGCTTTAGCAAGAGCAAAATCAACTGGTATTAGGTAAAATTTTGCATCCATGTGATTGATGTAAGTGAGTTTGATCATTAGATGAAACTTTAAAAAGTGTTGAAACTTTTAACAATAAAAGAGCAAGAGAAGCAAGTAATATGAAGAATATTTGGTTCAAGAATTTAAGATAATTTTATTGAGCATTTAAGCAATATTTATATAGCAAAAAACATAACTGAAATGCATAAAATCTACTAAAAAAAATAAATCAGCCTAATAAAATGATTTTAAAAGATTTTATTTCAAACTAACATTTGACGTGTTCATGCAACATCTAAAGCCATATTCAACATTCCTCTTTGGCTTTTGAAGCTGCATGCTCTAGGCTTTTGTCTTTGTTCTTCTTGACCCACAACTTTAAGAGAGGAGGAGGATGAAAATTGTTGGTAGACAAAAATTGCTTTTTATATGTGAAATTAGAAGGAGAAATGTAGGTACATGTGCATCTTCTTATTGATGAAGCTCCTTCTACATTTGTTTGCACTATTTGTAGCTTGTGTGATGCTCTTCATATTTTATTCTTCAAAAAGGTAACGTCATTTGTTTCCCATATTAAGAGGTAGCTTTCTCTTTTTCTATCAAGTTTAAGGCAAAACTTTTGCCTATCTTTTAAACTTTGAATAATTCCCTACCTTTTGTAGCCTAGAACATGTAATTTTTATTTTTAAATAAGACTTTGCAATCTTTTTCAGTAACTATCTAACACTTAACAAATTTTGATCGATTTTAAGAACATATAAAACATCAAAAATTAGTTTCAAACCTGTGCAACCTTCAATTACGATAGTTCCTTTGCCTTTTATAACTATATGTGCTCCATTTCCAATTCTAATCTTGGAGACAAAGGTTGTGCCAAGTTCCCTGAATAATTGTTGATCATTAGTTGTGTGATTTGTATAGCCACTATCTATTAGCCAGCTTTCTATAGAGCTTGAAGGGACAAAGCAAGATACTATAAATAGCTCCTCTTCTTGAGGTTGTTCTATTGTTTCTTTTGCTTCATTTTGTTATTGTTGAGAGTTACTATATATGCCTTTACTCATCACACTTGTTGTATTTTTCATCTGGCCTCTGCCATGGTAATTTTTTTTTTTTACAATAAGGGCAAAGATTGTTCTTGTTCTTACTATGGTAATTTTGAGAATTAGCCAGCAAAGCACCTTCCACAAAGCCTTCTTGCCTCATGAGTCTTCTTTGATTCCTAAGCTTGCAATGTATTTAATACTTTTGCTAAGGTGCTGCTTAATAGATCTTTTGAGTTTTCTAAGGATGAAATTGTAGCCTCAAATTTCGCTGAAATTGTAACAAGAATGTCTTGAACAATTCTAGAATCAGAAAAATTAGTACCAAGAAGTCTACTTTATTGGCAATACCAAGAAGTTTGTTTGCATAATCTTTGATTGTTTCTGACTTTTTCATTTGCATCTCAAATTCTGGAATCAAATTCAACACTTGCATTCCTTTGATCTTATCACTTCCTTCATATTCTTGCTTTAAGAATTTTCAAATTTTATTGGTTGTTTTTAGCATCATGATTCTATTGAAAATAGTAGGTGTGACGACCATGGACAAACTTGATCTTGCTTTCAACTTCCTTTGCTTCTTCTTCTTATGATTTTTTATTTGTGCGATAGTTGGATCATTTGACAAGGGAGGAACTTCATATTCTTCTTTAACAACTTCCCACAAATCATTAGCATCAAGCTAAGCTTTCATTTTAACAGACTACATTTTATAATTTGTTCTATCAAAAACGGATGGTGCAATCCTAGTAAAATAATTTCTGTATTAATTTTGTGTTAATCACACAGATCCCTCAAGAAATTAGATTTAATACCACTGTTAAAACTTTTAACTATAAAAGAGCAAGACTAGAGATATGAAGAATATTTGGTTCAAGAATCTAAGATAATTTTATTGAGCATTTAAACAATATTTATATAGCAAGAAACATAGTTGAAATGTAGAGAATCTGCTAAAAAAATCAAATCAGCCTAACAAAATGATTTTAAAAGATTTTATTTCAAACTAACATTTGACTTCTTTTAGCAACATCTAAAGCCGTATTCAACAAAAAAACAATTGATTATGAGTAATATAGTGGTCAAGGCCATAGGGAATAGCATTAGGTGGCCATAGGGTATAGCCTTATCGGAGAGCAAGGAAGGTTACATGTTGAAGTAGGAAACCCAGACAGTTGAGAGAAAAAGAAGGAATTGTTCTTTGACTAAGTTTAACTTTTTTAAAGGGAGTTTTCATCATTTTTTTTATTTAGATTATCGACATACTCATTCTTTGTTGTTTGGATCGCATGGGTTATCATGTATTCTATTGAGCCTAATTTTACAATAGAGATGAGAATACAACATCTTTTTTTTTTTTTTTTTTGGAGTTCTCTTCATTTTGATATTTTATACCCACATGCAGTAGAAAATTATTGAAATAAATTTATATGCTTTAGTGCTTATGTTTATTGTTATTTATTTATTTATTTTTGAGCTTCATCTGATATCCTCATTGACTGATTTGAATTCAAGTTGGATAAGACCCTAAGGGCCAACAAAACTTTTCCTATTAAATTTTAATGTTATTGCATACTCAGAGCTCGAACTTTTATTTTGTTGTTAATTTAAGTGCTTTTCTTTTATTTCAAAGATAAGATTTTACCACATTTGTGCTCATTGTTTTTTTTAATTTAATAGTTTTGATAAAATCTAGGGTTAATTACGCTAGACCCCTGATATTTATCATATTTAACTAAATCATTTCTCAATTTTTAATATTATATTAAATAATCTTTCTCGTTGGTCCTATTACACTAAAAAATCATTTAGTGTTAAAAAAAATTATATTTTTATTAGTAAAAAAGAATCTAGTTAAAAGTGAGTTTTGTATTTTATTAAGTTAATTGCTTTGAAACCCCTACTGTTTATTATATTTAACTAAATCGTCCCTTAGTTTTTAAAATATTATACTAAATCATCCCTCACATTTATCCTGTTACACTCAAAAGTCCGTACAACGTTTATATAAATTTAATGAAATAACTTTTTAGTATAACGGAACAAAACATGAAAGATGATTTAGTATAATATTAAAAAGTAAATGACGACTTAATTAAATATGATAAAATGCCAGAGAGTTCAGATTAATTAACCCTAAAATCTATAAATATTAGCTTCTTTTAATTTAATTTTTCCCTGTATAAAACTCATATTTAGAAAATTGATAATTAATTACTAAATTAAATTTCTTCTAATTTTTGCCTCAAAAAGAGTTGTTAACAATAGCACTACCAAACTCATCCTAAAACTAATCAATTCCCAAAATAATAATTTTATTTTTTTATTAAACATTTTAGAAATTTCAAGGGGATAAATTGGTATTTATGGCAATTTATTAATTACGCATGTGAAGCCTTACTCGTCTGATCACAAGTTGGTGGATCATCCACTTGCTGTCCTCCCTTCCTCTGTCTCTCCCCGCGCTGCAGCTGAGAGCCTGAAAATCGAAAATGAATGGTTATCTATTGTATCCCTCTGACAAAATTTAGTCCAAACAATACAGTGTGCAATATTCCTACTTTCAAAAAAAAAAAAAAATAGTGGATTGTACATGTACTATGGTTATTATAGTTAATATACTACTATACTCTAACGAGTTTAGTTTTAAAATCAAGGCACCTAGAGAGAAGAATATTCTGATACTTGAGAGCTGAATCTCTTTTCCGGCCATCCAATAAGATATTGATATATCTGAACACTTTCACAACCACCCGAAAGAGATTATAGACTACTATATTATTTGAGAAATTTATTTAGTTTTTGTAATGTTAGATCAAAGTTTTCAATTATTAATAGTATGATTGAATGACATTTTTCTTCTACCAAAAAAATTGTGGGTTGCCATTGTAAGGATATGTTATTGAACATCGGTGACCAAAAAGCCTAAGGTAGTTCAAGGTGTAAGAACACTTCAGAAGCATGTAACAAGCTCTACATAAAAGACACAAAATAAGCGGAAAAGAGAAATTGGTTACACCAAGAGACAGAAATTGCTTCAAAGTTTAATAAGCGGAATGAAAAACCCACTAGGCAACCTCTTTACTAAAAGTGATTTAGATTGCTAATATATATATATATATATATATATATATATATATATATATATAATTCAACATGTTTCCTAATTATAGTGTAAAAAGCAAGAGGATTTCTCATTTGCTCCTTCAGTAGCCTTGAGCAAAAAATAAATAAATAAAATAAAATAAAAAAAAGAAAAAAAATCTCAATTGGAGTTAATTCTTTCGTTATAACCTCATGTTAGATTAATATGGGGATATGACCATAATGGATGAGCAACCTAGTAAAAGAAAGAATGAGTTGATTTTTTGAATTTATTACACAAACACCCTCTTCAGCTAATATTTCAGATTTTTATAACGAAATAATACAAGATCGAAGATAATTTTAATAAAAATGTTCATTTCATCTAATATTATGGACTTTAATGGCAAGATCGTGGATAATTTTGACGAATAATAATAGTTCAATGGTAAATTTAATGAAAAATTCATTTTTCCTTTATTATCACTTTGAGACAAATCTAGAGATTTATTTGATACTTTAGCCATCAAAATTTCCACATTTCTTTGTCAAAGGGGCTCCACATAGTCCTAAATTTCCCTCAAATTGATTGCTCTCAAATTGTGCTGAATTGCTTCCCTCGTGGTATGGACCCGTCAAGCTGGTTATAAGAAACATTAAAAGAAGAAAGGGAGTCCAGCTCAGTTAGCTCTGAAGGCAACTATCCTGAGGTTATTCTTAGAAAGGTCTAGACATTTTAATGCTTTCAAATTTGCTAAAGATGATGGTATATGATCACTGAGAATGTTGCTGGACAAGTTAAGCAAATAAAGCCCTTTAAGATTTCCAATGACATTTGGAATTTCTCCTTCGAATTTATTGTAGGAGAAATCAATGGCAGTGAAAATATATGGAATTTTCACATATTCCAATTTCAAGCCTTTATTGAACATAGTTATTGAGTAATCGTATATACCATAATATGCCCAAACAAAATACTGATCTTCAAGTGCGAGACTCTCCCCAATATATCTCATATGGCTTACTTTTATGACTTTCATTCTGTTCCATATATCAAAGTACATCGCTGGTAGCTTCCCAATGAAATTATTGTGAGATAAGTCAATGATTTGAAGATTTGGAAATCCCACAGTTTGGTTTTTCTCTATTATACTATAAAATCCATTGGATCGCAAAATGACAATTCTCAACCTTGGAAGATCTTCTAACTAAGAAGGAAAAGTATCAATTATTTGGTTGTCACCAAAATCAACCAACACCAATGATGAACACTTGGCAAACGCTCTCAATACTTTTCCTTCTAACTGATTATAACTGAGGCTAATCATTCTCAACTGGCAATCATTTCTCCACGTTGAAGGAATGCTTCTATGAAAGTTGTTTCTTCTAAGATCCAACGATTTTAGGGAATCACTAGTATTACCGAAACAACGAGGAATCCTATCGCTCAAACTGTTGAAGGACAAATCTAGAGTTTCAAGAGAACTAAAATTGCATATTAGTGGACCTGCCAATTTGTTGTGTGAAATTAGAAAGGAATGGGTAGATGATGGTGGCAATGGAAGAAATCCTTGCAGCATATTATATCGAAGGTCTATAAAACGTATTTTAGTCCATCAAAAAATAACTAGATCTTGTTCAAGACCAGTTAATAGATTATGAGAAAGGTTCTAATAATCCAAGAAGTTTGCACTTAAGTTACACATCCGTAAAGGAATTTGGCCTCTTATGTTATTGGATGAGAGGTCAAGAAAGTTTAAGTTTACTAAATTTCTCAAGAAACTTGGGAACTCACTGAGGTTGCAAGAAGACAATCCTAACATATCCAAATTATGATTGTTGTTGGCATTTGTTTTGCTTTTGGTGAGCAACCACAAATTGTTGAATGGTAACAGCAACTCATTTAAATATTTTAGATGAAGGAACTTGTCTAGGTCAACTGCTTCTAGCTAAATTATTTGAATGAAAGTCCAATAGTTCAAGATTCTTTAGCTGGAAGAGAGTGCTTGGAATGGAACCTTGCAATTTATTTGATGAGAGGACTAGGAATACTAATTCAGAAAGATTGTTAATTTGGGATGGGATTTGACCTGTTAATTAATTAGTTCCTAAGAATATTTGCTCAAGTTTTGTTAGATTCGCAAGTGAAGAAGGGAAATCACCATTCAAATTGGCTTTCTCAAAGGATAAAATGGTGAGCATGGACAACTTACCAATCCAAGATAAGGAAGTACTGGTGGGCTTGAAGTTGTTATTTTAGAGATCAAGATGAGCAAGTTTTGTGAGGTTACCTAGTGAGGAAAGGAGATGTCCTACGAAATTGCAATCATTGATCAAAAGCCCTTCTAAGTTCGCAAGATTACCAATCGAAAATGGTAAGGCTCCAGCGAAATTGGCACGGACTAGTTCCAAAGACTGAAGACGACTCCTTAGTTCGAAGTCAGGCAAATATCCCTCAAGATCAAGATTTAATGATAGGTCAAGAATATTTAAGTTAGGAAGCTGAAAAATGCCAATGGGGAATTCACCTTGCTCAATCAGGAAAACTGAGAAATTCCAAAGATGAAAAATTTGTTAGGAAGTCAGCTACCCTTGAAGAAATGTCCACACTATCAAGATGAAGTTGTTTCAAATTGTTCAAATGTTGAACCAGACCTCTCAGACTAGGCTTATGGAGCTTCAACCCTGACTAAAAATAATAATCAGATAGATCAAGGGAAACCAACCTTGATAGATCAGAGATTTGAGGTGGGATTTGGCCAGAAAAGTTGGAATAGGAGAGGTGAAGAAGAGTTAACCTTGAGAGCCGACTTACTTCAAATGGGATTTGAGACAAGTTGAAGTGGTTGATGGCAAGGTTAAGCCTTCGAAGGTGAAAAAGACGGAACAAGCTGTTGTTGGAATGGAAAGAACCATAGAGACAATTGCTACTTACATCAAGGCTAATGACATGATTGGTTTCCTCATCACATGTCACACCATCCCATAAGCAGCAGTCATCTGTTTCTCTCTATGATTCAACTTTTGAATGAGGATACTCACAATCATCAGTGATGATAAAGCTATCTTTGAATTGGAACAAGGCGGCACTCTCATCATGATGGCATCATGGATGCATAGAAGAAGAGTTAAAAGAAAGAGTAAATGGTAAAACTTGGCAGAAGAAGAGAATAATAGAAATGAAGCACTTACAGAGAGATAGTACCATGGTTAACAAGTCTTGGTTTACTAGCGTACAAGGCTTAATGACTAGAGAGGGGCCTTTCGTACAAATTTATAGCAGGAATTGGGTTCAAACTTAATGATGGAGATCTTCTCCTCTCACCTCTTCTCTATGCCAGGAGTCAGTCCTCCAATAACCTTAAGAATGATGGTATTCTTATTTTGGCATTCAAGTTGGTCCTTGAATTTTATTTCATTATTGCTGATAATAATTTTATATAAATTAATATTTTAATTGATAATAAAATTTGAATTAATTTTAGAAAAAATAAAAATGACTTTTTAAAATTTTAGTTGATTTTATATTCGATTAATACTTTTACAATGTAATTACTGAGCATGTAGATTAACTATTGTTTTAACTTAACCAGAGGTTTTGAATCCAAGCTTTGGTACAAAGATTGTAGTGGTTCTGGTTGGCTCAAATCCGAATTAGTTTCACACCCAAAAGAGTGTGAAGATATCAAATGATCTAACAAAAAAAAAAACTTTTATAACATCTAAGTTTTTTTTTTTTTTAATTTTGATTAAAAATATAATGGATATAAATTTGACTAACTTGAGTTATGAAAAATTGAATTTTTTTTAATGCCATTTGGTGTTTTTTCTACGAGAAGTGCTAAATACATTCTTTATATTAGTTTTTCTTTACCTTCTCTTTATTCTAGTGACATGTGGTATAATTTAAAATATATTTGACAAAATAATAAACTTAGATGACATTATTTTTATATTCTTCAACTACAAGAAAAATTTCACTAAATATTTAAATCTTTAATTTGTCTTTTCTTCATTTTATTTGTCTTTTCTCGGCCCAATTCTTTCACTCCCATAATTTCTTTCATCAAATTTTAATAATATACAAGCCAATAACAAACTTCAAGTTGCAAGTAAATTTTCTTTTTTCGATTTCATGTATTTAAATGGTTTTACTATCTTAATTTAGTTAATACAGACGAATATAAATGAAAAATAAATATTTTAATTATTTTTTAAAATTAAATCCTGATTAAATTAATAATTAGATCAATTTCTCGTGTGATGGCCTAATCAATTACAATTTGTAAATTAAATTGATTTTTTATTATATTTAATTAATTTAACCCTAAAATCTTTAAATGAAAGTAAAAGACAAAATCTTTGAAAAAAAGAATACTAAAAATAAAAAATCATATGAAAGACTACCAAACGAAAAAGCAAAACTTCTTAGAATAATTTTTTGTCAATTATATTTTAAATCACATATCACTATGACAAGAAGAAGTAAAGAAAATATAATATAAATAAGATATCTAACACTCTTCTCTTTTATGTAAATCAATAACTTCTTAGAATTTTTATTGAAAATTTTAAAGTGCAAAATAAATGAAGAAAGATACTAATACTTTTTTAAAAAATATGGACAAATTAAATGAAGAAAAACATTTGAAGATGAAATTCAAATTTTAAATCTCAAATTTTTTACTTACCTATTTGTATAGGCAAATGGTATATTTATCCATAAGAATATTCAATAAAATAATTATTCTAACTTAAACCATGAAAATATCAAAAATCAACTTTTCTATCTAAGTAGATTTTATCCACTGCCCTATATTTTAATGCCTTCTTTATATAATTGCAAGATAAACAAATAAATTATTACGATAAAAAAATCAATAATTGATTGGCAGTTGGATGATTATTTTTGTTTAAGAATTTTCTACGAAATAGACTATACTGACTTAAGAAGGGCAAGACATAAAATG